>VNKC01001967.1:0-90051 GCA_008042775.1 Drosophila pectinifera
GTGACAGCCAAATGCCGTTTATATTCGGAATCGCCGCTAAAATCCTAATTATTTAATAATAAAATATTGCATTAAAAATGATTTGACCAAAAATTAGGATATAAAAATGCCGATTTAAGGACCCAAATGGACCGATGTCTTCTGAAGAGCATAATTTGTTAAAAAATGGAAAGACAGCCAAATGCAGTTCATATTCGGAATCGCCGCTAAAATCTTAATTATTTAATAATAAAATATTACCTTAAAAATGATTTGACCAAAAATTAGGATATAAAAATGCCGATTTAAGGACCCAAAAATCCGCATTTGATGTCTTCTGAAGAGCATAATTTGGCCAAAAATGGAATGACAGCCAAATGTCACATATTTTGCGATTAATGCATTTGTATGCACGTTTAAGAAAGTATCAATAAACTAAGGCCAGCAATCGTGAAAAGTTAATTCACTTATATCTACAAACCGAGACAATAATTAAGAATTTTATGGGCCTGGGTAGGTAGAAGCGGTTGGGTTCTTCCTTAGATCTTAGATGTTTCAAGCAGATTCGTATAAGGTCAGATAATACCTTTGCTTCCTATTGGACTCAGTGACCCAGCAGGTGTTCTGGTGTCCCTTCTTCGATTAGGCAGTCTTGTAGGCATCTGTGTGCTGTGATGAGTGCAGTGGCTCTTCTAATGTAATTTTAGCTTTTGGTGCTAGATCGTCAACTTAATTATGTCCAGGGATAATTATTTTTGTGCCCGGACACCCCAGCTTTTGGAAGCGGTTGATATAGAACTAATAAAACCTTAACCTTTGGCATTACTAAAGTTTTTATTATTGATTTCATTTGCGTTATATGTATGTTTCCTTGAAATATCAAAAATTGCAAATAGATTACATATGTTTTGCACTGACATCTGTTTTTTCCTTTTTGGTTTCTCAATAATCTTTCATTTGTGTCAACAGAGTACGACCCACTACATATAATCATTTGTCTCACATATGAATTGTTTATGTAGAAAAGGTTAAGTAAATCTCTAGCATATTGTACTATATAGAGCCGTTAAGAATATATGTTCAATTATTGGCAATTTCGAAAAAGGTGATTCTATTTGGGCTTCGCTTTTGCCTGCGCCTAACATTAGCGCTCGTCCTTAAAAAAATAAAATAATACACAACACAATGACAACAATAATCAAGGCGAGCCGATGATCCTAGGCGCAGGCAAATAATGGCCTGTGAGGTATAAAAAAGCAAAAGCGGTTAACAAGAAAGGATTGACAACGCCTCTCATAATGCTCCCGGCTTGAGGGAGAAGGACAGCTTGGGCCTGGAATTGTTTTTGCCTAGAATGACCTTCTGCTCCTCCTTGACTCGCTTCTCCTGCTCCTTTCGCATGCGTTGGCGCTCCTCGTCCATAAGGCGTTGCTCTTCAATGATAGCTAACCGTTCTTCGGCCTGTGGAATATTTAAATTAAGGTTAGAATATAACTTAGGGATGTAACTCAATATTCTTACCAGTTTTCTTTGAGCTTCTTCGATTTTCCGATTGTTTTCGGCCAAAATCTCTTCGAGCTCTTCGCGTTTCTGTTTCTCATCCTCCTATAAAACCCAAACAAAATGACGATTAATAACAAAAATCAACGCCTTGGCCTGAAGCTTAGAGCTATGGATATATATTATATATAAATAAACAGTCTCTTGACATCAGCGATGCAAACGGTGTGCCGAATTCGACGCACGCTTTTGGTTGCAGTTTTTTTTTTGTTGAGCTTGATGAGCTGCAAAGGCAGTTAGAATCTAGTTTTTTTTATGTTTAACAATACGTTACAAAGAAAATTTAAGGTAGAAAGTAAAACATTTAGTAGTAGTGTCTAAATATAAGAATGTTTAAAGTAGGTTGTTCTCTTAGGTTTATTACAATATATGTAGGAGCACACAACATAAAAACATGTACTAGTAGTTGCTAAATGATTGGTCTTCAATTGATTTTTTTTGTTTTTTGTTTTATTTTTGCTACTTACTATTTAAATAGAGGTCATTATTCCAGTACAAAGGCTAAATTTGTGTTAATTTTATATAGAATTTTTGCAGGTTTTCGATTTTAGTTTATATATTTCTTTTTTGTGATGCATATTTCGCTATTCCAGACGTAAACAAAAAAGCTCAGAGACACAAATAATTGATTGGCATCGGGGCAGACGGTCAAGAGTCCAATGCGAATCTTACAGACACGAGTTCTATGCTTGGGGGGGTAGTCATTACTGGGTCTCTTTTGGCGTCCATTATCCTTACAGCTGCGCTGGCTCATTATCACATCGCTGGCGTTGGAAACTCACCCGTCTTTTTTGGCTTTTTGCTTTTTGATTTGCTTTGCATGCAGCGAACAGTTGGGTCTAAAATCAGCCGGCCCGCCCGCACAACTAGGTCCGCCTAACTACCCCGACTAACTGAGGGACACCACCTGGTTTGAATTGTTTTTTTTTTTTCTGGGTGTGGGTGTGGAGTTTGAGGGTGCGACGCGTCCATGGACCGAGCGGGCTCGCTTACTTCCGGCGGAGGAGCACGCGAGTCATTAGCAGGACAAGATCAGCACGTTCGTGGCACGGGCCTACTGAAGCGGAGTGTTTGCGCGCAATATCAACACGACAACGAACCAGTTACAGAACCAATACCAAAAAAATAAAATGATAACAGTATGTGGGTAGAAACGAACAGAAAAGATGAAGCTAAGAGTATGCAAAATGGGTCATTCATGGGCATCAAAACTGTGACACATGCGGCACTTGGCAATGTCGTCATTTTGGCTTTTCTTTTTTTTTTTTTTGGTAGGAAAAATAAAAATTACAAAATTATTGGCAGAATATAGAGAGAGAGAGCGATGGCGGAACCAGCCCCGGCGCACGCTCCCATCCTGGCTCATTGGGTTTGTTTGAGGGGCTCTGAAAAGGCGTGACTGTTGGTTAGTGTTTCAGCCGGTTAGTGGGCACAAGGGGCCGGGTTAGGTTAGGCAAGCAGTCTAGAGGGAGGATGCCTTTGGAATGGATGTGCGAGGATGAACACACGCCCACTGAACCGCGGAAGGATGCGCCGCCAGAGCGGTTTCGCGCCATATGGTGGAGACGACTGTTTGAACTGCTGTTTTTGGGTTTGTTCGAGTGTACGTAGGTAAGTGTGGCATTGTGTACGGTTTTTCTGACAGTGATAGCAGCAGTCGTCCAGCGGAATCTGAATACGAGCACCTACCTCGCGCCGGCGTTCTTCTTCGCGTATCTGCTCCCGCCGCCGCTCCAGCTCCAGCATCATCTCACGCTCCATCTCAGCCTTGGCGGTTTCAACACGCCGATTGACCTCCTGCTCTATTTCGTCTCGCCGCTTCTCCAGCTCTTCTTCGACGCGCTTTTTTACTAGCATCTCAATGCGCTTGGCAGCCTCCTCCTCTATGGTCTTCTGCTCGACCTCCTTCGCCCGCCGCTGCCGTTCCATTTCGGCCAGGCGTTCGACCTGCAGCTGGTTTTGCTGCAAGAAAATAATAGGAATTACCGAAATGATCTCCCAGGATAATAATTAACCACGCCTCCGCCACTCACCTCATCCAGCTTCTTGAAGCGGCTGCGCTTGTGTCTGCTGCGCTGGGACTCAAGCTCAGAGTACTGGCTATCACTGCTGGACGAGCTGGAACGCTTCCGGGACTTAATGATTGACGGAGAGTGGCGGTAGTCGCGCTCCGTGTGGCGCTCGCCACGGTGTCTGTCGCGTTCTCTGTCCCGCTCCCGGTCGCGCTCACGCCGCCCGTGGTGGTTCACCTCGGAGGATTTGTCTCTATCCGTTCGGGTGCTGCTGCGCTCGTGGTCGTGGTGAGACTTACTGCGTTTTTTGTGCTTGCTTTTGTGGTGGCGACGCTTGCCCGACGGGCTGGGAGTTCTTGAACGTGACCCCATGGCGTGCGTGTAGGCGATTTAATCAGTCTCTGGCTTTTTGCTGGGTTCCGGATTCGGTCGCCACAACAAATCAATCGAAGTGAATACAAATTTTGTACAATTTTTGCAGATGCCTTGAAAACAGTGCTGCACAACGTGCTCAGCTGACATAAGTGTGGTATTTGCCTTGGTATTTTCTCTGGTATTTATTTACGATTCAGTGTTGCGCAATTGTGTTACAACGCAAATTGGTGTTTTCATGTTTTTAATCTACTCCGGTTTGTCCTGTTTTAGAATCATGTCGTGAAACCGGTCGATCATCACTTGGTTGTCCTTAAAGCCCACGCAATCCTTAGCCGCCTCCTTTGGCAGCCACTTCAAGGCGGTGTGTTCCTCCGAGAGAATAGGTTCCTGGCAAGGATTTCGCAGTTCCGCCAGCCAGTAGATGACGATCTTCGGTTTGCCCTTGACCTGGTAGTTTAACTCCAATGGTGTGTCCTTATATATGATTAGATCCTTCTCATCGTACCTTTGGGAGTACTTTAGGGATTAGTGCTGTATATAATTGGGAATAGTTAAACACTTGCCCGGCTTCCTCCTTGGTCTCACGCAGTGCAGTGGTAAAATCATCCTCTCCTGGGTCGACATGACCCTTGGGGGAGCTCCAGTGGAAATCGCCATAGGAAGCCTTTAGCAATAAATATTGTATTTCCCCGCAAAGGCGACGAAAAATAACAAATCCCGCCGCTTTCTTCATGTTTTGGCTATTAATCCACCGGAACAGGTGTTTGGTCAGTGCTGCAAAATCTGATTTGTACGATGATGCTAATTTAGCTATTCCTTCTTTTGGGTTTCTTGAAATGAGTATTTCGTTGCATTTACATTATCATTTTAAATCAACTGAAATTAAGGACTTATCACATATTTCTAGGAAGGTTTTGCTATATGGGAAATTTTTTTCAACACTTAATTTTACAAGGGATATATTTTCCAGTGTTGGGTAGCAGATACCTTTTTAACGTATGTTTGCGGTCTGGATGTGCACGTTTTCTTTGTAAATTTATTACATAAATTCATCAAGAGTACATCCAAGATGTACGCCCTGCTCCGACGCTTCGCGGGAGTCTCCACCAACAGCAGCCCGCTTAGAGGTTACGCATCCTTCACTCCCAGGGATGTGTTGCGGCTGACCTCTGACGAGACCGGCACCCTGCTCACCCGTTTTGCCAAGCACATAGCACTGGAACGGTACAGGGATCGGGAGCATGTGCTGCCCAAGACAACCGTCCGGTATGCCGACTACTTTCCCATCACGGACGACCGATACTTCCAGCGGTCCGTGCAGAAGACGGAAGCGGCGCAGCTACCCGCCCTGATCATCCAGGCCTCCAGTTATCGCTCCAATGCCGCTGTGCCCATGTATGTGGCGGCGCTTAACGCATTAGATAACCATGCAGCCAATCAGCTTGCGAAGATGGAGACCAGCACGGTGCTTGAGACGCTGTACTCATTCCTCTTCCTTATCCCCGGCTGGATGAAACGAACGGACTTCTTCCAGGCAGCTATGCAGCGCCTGGCCAAGGAGGACTTCCGCGACAACAAGGAGCGGTTCGTCCAGGTGTGCTTCTACCTGGGAATGCAAAAGAAGCATGCCCAAACTTCCAACGACTTCCAGCAGCTGCTCGAGGAACAACTGGCGACGCATTTGCTCGCGCTAAGTGAACTGGATCTCGCCATGCTCAGCAATGCGGCCTACAAGACCTCCACTGTGGTTACTGGCGAGGTGCGAGACTCGTATGAGTGCTCTCTCGTTAAAGCCACATTGGATTTGGAACTCGATGCGGAGAGCAGTGCTCTGTTGGTTTCCTTTGTGAAGGCCTTGCGCCTGCAGCGAGTGAAGGACGAGCGAGTATGTCAGCACCTGCAGGACATCTGCCTGGATCCCTGCAAGATTGCTCTCATCGAACCCCGTGGCTTGGCGCACATTTTCGCCTTCTTCGCCGAGCAGCTCTGGGACGAGAAACAGTGTCTGACAATCGTAGTGGAGCGTCTGATGAACCTGCTCAAACCTGGAGATCTCCGAGCTAAGGATCTCGCCACCTTCCTGTGGGCCAGTGCCCAACTTGATTGCCCATTAACTGAACCACAAATTCGGCAGCTCGAGCTGGCTGCACTTCGAAAGCTAGACCATGGAGAGTATGATTATTTTCCGGACAATCTGGTGGACACCTGCCTCTCTCTGTGCACCTTAGGGCATTACTCAAAGGATCTGATCAACGCAGCCGAAGAACTAAAGGCCGCGCAACGACGACACCGGCCGCAGCCCAAGGTGGACAGCCGCTTGACCGTCCTGCGATCAGCCATTGCCATCGAGCAGCCAGCGCTGGGAAAGCTGAAGGCGGAACAGGCATTCAAAGAGTTCGACCGTGCACCGGGTTATCTGCTTAAGGAGCGCAGAGACCTGTCAAAGTATGCCCAAGAACTGAGTCAGGATGCCGAAGTCGAGGGCGTGGATTTGGTGTGTCCCATAAGTGGCGTAAATCTGCCAAGCCTCCGAGTGCAGACCATGGGCGAGCAGCCGAGTGTGTATTTTGTGGAACTCCTCACCGCAGATCAGACTTTAAAGTTCAGCAAGAAACCCACTTCACTGATCCGTCTGAAGAAGAGGCTCCTGGAATCGTTAGGCCAAAAGGTGGTCGTGGTAAGACAGTGCATTCAAATCAAGAAACATGCTATTTAAACTATCAATTTTTACAGCTACGGTCCGCGGATATGGCCACCAATGCCAAGGAACTGCAAAACTTGCTAAGTCCAGCAACGACAGCACAGACAAGCGAAGAACCCGTGGTTGCCCAAGGCCTGAGCAACTGAATCTTGTGATATATATTCCTAGGCTAGTTACAAATCGTAGCTTTATTTAACAGTGTTTTATGTACTTGTACATTTTTCTTTAAATATTAATAGCACTAAACATAATGTTCAACAAATAATGTATAATACAAGGAATGGGCTGCAGGCGTGAGTTACCTTCTCAACGAAGGACTCATCGAATCGACTTGATTTTGGCCTTGAGTACCACATAGGATACCAGCCTGAAGACAACAATCATTGCTCCCAGAGCAATGACGTCGTTCCAGAACTGATCACCTCTCATGGTGATTTCCTCAAGGAATTTCTTTGGATACCTGTGGCGAAGAATTTATAAGGTTTATAAAGAGGGAACCAACTTCTGATAGAAGATAATTACCTGTAATGGCAATAGGGTGCCTCCTCACACGCCAGCACACCTCGATCCAGGCCATAGATGGCTGATATGAAGCCCTCTAGACCATATCTAAGATATGATATGTGACTGCCCCATTGTAAGTAGCTTGGCAGATCCCGCAGGGTCACTCCAAAGCCGGCGAACATCATCATGGGAATGGTGAGAACGGGCGCCAGGAAGGTGCCGTTGACTACATCGAACCAGGAGCCGATCATCAGGCCGAAACTGTGGCCGACGAAGACCGTCAGCAAGCTTATAGCAAAGAACATCCAAAAGCGGACCCATTCCATGGGCTGGTAGCTCCATAAGTATACAATGACAGTGAAGAGGAAGCAACTTATTATCTGCCAACGAGAGACTGCAATTAGATATAAGGTACCGATTGAAGCCGAAGGGATACTCACCGAAATGGGCAGATCAACGATAGTCATGGCAGTGTAGTAGGCTTTCAGGGAGTACCAGCGGTTGAAGTGCTCCTTGATCAGTATGGACATCTCAATGGGGACTGGTTAAAGGTAATAAAAAATTGTTTAAATGCTCTTTAGATCCTTTAATGCAAAACCTACAAGTCAGGACAGTCAACATCATTGTGGTCATGGAATGGTGCATCAGGATGGCGAACAGCAGATTGTAGTTGTCCAACACTCGGGATCCCTCGCGACCCGTGTGATCGTACATGGCGCCAAACAGGGCTGCCACTGCAATATTCACTCCAATCCTCAAGTGCGTCATGGTGGTGTCCCGCTTCGCCTTAATGTAGCCGCGTCGCATCAGCACCGAGCACTGGTTCGAGAAGCTGGTGTCCTCCAGCGATCGCGCCTTGGACCGCTTGGGAATAGGGTATTTCTTCATTAGAACCTCGGAGCGCAGAATCGCTCTGGGATTATCGAACCAGGTCAGGCAGCTACCGTTCTCTGTGGCGCCCTTCAGGGTGTCGACCTTGTCGTAGCCATATTCTCCGCAGGCCAGTTCGATTACTAGAGTATATAGAATTTTTGTAGGACTAAACCTTATTGATAATGTTCCTTTTTAAACTCACTGTAATCCGCTGGATTGTGGTACATGGGACAGGGCAGATCCACTGCCTGCAGGAAAGGCACCAGCTTCTGGGTGCTACCCTGGTAGACGCAGTTGCCGGCAGCCAAGACGTAGACCTGGTCAAAGATCTGGAACAGCTTGGCCGTGGGCTGGTGGATCGTACAGATAATGGTGCGGCCCTGACCAGTCAGCTTCTTGAGCAGCTCCAGCACCTTTGTGCAAGAGCTACTGTCCAAGCCCCTGTATATAAACATAAATTTGTGAAATCCAGGATTGGTACAAAAAGAAAAGGAGTCCTACGTTGTCGGCTCGTCCAGGAACATCACAGTGGGGTTGTTGATCAACTCCATGGCAATGGATAGCCTCTTCTTCTGACCACCGGACAGGCGCATTGTGAGGGTCTGATCGTGCTCGTACAGGCCGAGGAGCAGCAGGATATCCTCGATCTGCAAGGGATTCTGATTGAAGACAACTCTGGGCCAATGGACGCTCTGGGACTCACCCTGCTCTCCTTCTCCTCGTAGCTGACGGTCTGGCCCAGTTTAAGATCGGCGGCTATATGCATATTCTCGTTGACCGTCAGCAGCGGCTGCAGGCGATCGTCCTGCGTGATGTAGCAGGACATGCGGCGGAAGGAGGCTGTAGAAGGATGGTTTTTACTTTCGAATATGGACCATTAGTTTCTCACACTTACGCAAGTCACGCCGGCGACCATTGAGCAGGATGGACCCATCGACGCCCGTCGTCTTGAAGCCGGACAGGGCATCCAGTAGTGTGGATTTTCCAGCACCCGAAGGACCCATGATTGCGATGAGCTGGCTGCCGGGGAACTTGCCGCTTACATTGTGCAAGATTTCTTTGGATCCTACAAAATAAAGGGAATTACTCAATGCTATTATAAATGACTATAAAAGCACTTAACAGCCTTCGCTTTATACGGTCGTTGATATAAAGGTTCGGGGAGAACCCGCTCCGAGAGTGAAGTCTAGGCTTTTAGCATTAATAAAGTAATAACTGTAACCCCTAGCTTGCATTTAAGTTATAAAATATTTTCTTTATTTTTATAGGTCAGCATATCTTAAGTTAATATCATCTTAAGTGCTCAACGCGGTATAGTATTAATCTTGGATTATTGCCTTAAAGCTAGTAAAGTTGGCAGTTAGTTTTCATTTTTGTTGAATTACTTATCATAATTTATTTTTGTATTAAGTATACTATTATTGACATCTATGATATATATGGCAATTCGAAGCTCATTAAAAAAGGCATTAAAAAAACATTGAATATATAAATATCTCTTGAGTACTCTTCAGGCCTAAACCTGTTTAAATTTTCAATTTCGAAAGTCTTCATAGATAATAATTTATTTAATGTCTACTCAAAGAATCTATTGAAAAGATAACCTTTAATGATAGTTTAAAACTCTCAATGCTGCCTTATATTTATCCTCACAGAGTTCTCTATAAATTATTTTTCAAATAAATTATGATTAATTATAATGCAATATTAACGCCTTTGGTTTTTCTGAGGAAATTTCATAACAATATGACTTCGATCTATTAAAACGTTGAACATATTATTATCTATATTTTATTTCTACAATTACAGACACGGGTCGAACAGTTTATTGACCATCGTCCAAGTTCCTGATTAGATCAAGTTACCAGATGCAAAAACAACGACTGTCAATATCCGTGACTGAAATCTATATTTATAGCATTAATAAGGTAATAATTGGATACTTGTAACCCCTAGCTCGCATTTACATATATACTATATTTTCTCTGTTTTTATAGATCAGCTTATCTACTGTGAATATTCTCACAAGTGCTCAAAGTATTAAACTTGGATAATTGCATTGAAGCTAGTAAGGTTGCTTATTAGTTTTGACCTTCGTTGATCATCATTTATTTGATAGTTTAGTACACTTTTATTGACATCTGCATATATGGTAATTCGAAGTACATTTCAAGGCAAGCTTTTTGATTGTAAAAGCATCGTTAAAGGCAACTATTAAAGCGTTGTCCACATATTATCTTTATTTTGTTGGTACAATTACCGCCACGGGTCGAACAGTTGTTTGGTCATCGCCCGGTTCTTGATTAGACCAAGTTACCAGGGGCAAAAACAACCAGTGTCGATATCAGTTGCTGCTTGTTTCCTCCTGAACTTTGAAATTAACAAATTAAGCTTGTGAAACGGACACTGAATTCACTATATATCGAATGGCAAATGCTCTATTCATTTCCTTATGGAGAAGTCGGGGCTGTTGGAAGTGTACCCTATACATAGAGAGAATTTATGAATGACTAAACCCCGAAACTGATAAACGCACTCCACAGCGGCAGGAAGGGGTGTGTGATCGGTGTGATCGCACCGCTTATCTAATCACTGGAGAAGCCAGTTGGTAAAGGAACTAGCAAGCAAGTGTTTATGGCTGATTGGTATGTGAAGCTTTGCCGAAAACCAATAACCTTGAAAAGCATATTAATTGTGTTTTCAAAATTACCTAACCTTATTTCGCGATTGCTTTAAACAAAAGTGAAAGTATTTTTTTTTAAAAACCCTTTTTGTCTTATTTAAGCCCTTGACTTATAAGTAATACTTCCTATATTATTACTAAACACAATGTAATCTATTGGATATTAACTGGATACATTATTTTCCAGCGACTGGTTAGTCAAAGAGTAGCCGCTGGTCGTAAAAACATATATAAACCGAATATGGCCATAACTCCTAGCTAATTTTAAGTATTTTCCACTGGCAATCTTATCGAGCCATATCTTAGATCATGCGATCGCAGGGGATCGTAAATATGGAGCCTTCACTTGGCTCACGGGACTCACCTCGGTTGAAGCCCAATTTCACAGTCAGGGACAGCTCCTTGAACTCCATATCCACGGGTTGGCGGGCTGGCAGGTTGTTGAGGGCATCGGTGTCAAAGTGCACCTCCTCCTCCTCCACGGGCTCCAATGGCGGCTGCTTGCTGGCCGTGGATCCATTGCTATACGCCACCTGCGGCGGAGTAGAGGCGGATGAGGGCGTGACGGCGCTGGTCGTCGTGCTCGACTGGCCATTGCGCCATCCTCCAGCACTGGTCACGGGCACTGTGGTGGCATTATAGACGCGACTGGGGGACACTTCCCCAATCTCGATGCCCAGACCGAGTCCGGCGACGCCGTTGTCGTTACCGAATAAAAACTGCTCCCGCGCTGTCGCCATTCTAGGTGAAGGGGTCAGCTATTGGGAGAGGGAATACGGAATCTATTAGGAAAGCTGTTAAGAATGCATATAATAGTAAACACTTATTACCTGAATAATAAAGATAATTATATGACTAAATTATTAAAGCTAAATTTAATAGTAACCTAAGTATTTAAGCAACATGAAAAGACCCTCAGACTCTTAAGTTTTACTGCAAAAATATAATTTAAACACTCAGAATGAGGGCCAAGTTTATTTTACTATAGTATCCAAAAATCTTAATTAAACTAATAACCGAAATTCCTTGATAGTTCATAGTTAAAATTCCACATAAACAAATAGTGTATCTTTGAATTGAATTCTAGTATGATTGTTTATTAAGTCTTCAACTCCGTTTCGTTGGATATTTGGATTGATTTGTCCACTGATTGATTGTACAACAAGTGTCACTCCTCTCCTGGATGGTGAATGACTGCTGAATCCCTGGCTCTTGGCTGCAACCTGTTGTTGGCCAACTGAGAAGTGTTTTCGCCTAAGCCATTGAAACTGGTTTCACTGCATCGCAATTCGCACTTTGATCGAAGCCGACAGATCGATCATCCTTTGTCACCTAACCTCATGATTTCCCCAGCCGATGGTTGGGATTGCCTATTAATAGAGTCACCTAGAGAAGCTAATCCCCAATGCTGATCCTCTGGCTGTTGGAATAATTCAATTATCAGCAGGCAGGCAGGCCAGCTGCCTGGCTGGCTGGCAGTCCCAATTAAGAGCCAGTTTACATAAGCGAAATGTAGCACGCAGTTTACTCCACATTTCGCTGCAAGAGACATTTAAATACGGGTGCATTAAATACACAGATTTGCGAAAAGATCAAGGTACAGCGGCGCTGGGACGGGACTGGAGGCGGGGGCGGGTTCGGGCGGAGACAATAAAACAGCACACAATTGAGTGGAAATAAAATTGCAATCATGAATGTGTGATGTGTGATGTGTCGTATGCACATCTGCTATAGATCCGCCGATCCGCCGATCCGCTCCAAGCCGATCACTAGCGATCAAAACAAAAGCATTGTCCCCTCCCAAGCATTAACAACAAATGGAATCGCCGTTGTCGTCGTCTTTTCTGCTGGTGACGACGCTATATTATAGTAGCTATAGCTTTTAGATGGGTTGCTTTGTGATAATCACAGCGATCAGGGGTTTCTTACTTCAGAATTTTGTACAATCTCAATTGCTTGTTTAAAAACAAAGTCCGAAAAACAAATTATTCAGAGTCCCAGAAGAGTGAAGTAGACAGCCGTTTGCTTATCACATATATAGGGTTCGAAAGGTAAACTAAGACAAAGGTGTGTCTAATATATCTTTAGAATCTCCAGAGTGTTACTTTTTCACCCTTACGACCTTTGGATTCTTCTATAAGACTCTCCAAGGGAATTCTCATATATAGTTCCGTATTGAGGACTTTGTAACTATGACGAAATGATATGTAGTAGTATGTAGCCCCTTATCACAATCTGGGCAGATTCCCTTGTTCGCAAGACTAAGGCGTTCCAGCTGACACATTTCCCTTCTTCTCCACAAGTTGAGACAGGTAAGAGCGTCCTCCACTGGTGAGCACTGCACTTGAACCCGGCCAACAAGCTATCGGAGCTGCCAATTACAATTACCTATGTCAATGCCCTGGAAAATCCGGCCCTACCTAGCCCGACGGCATCGTTGATGGGACTTAATCAGTTGTATTTCAATATTGATTGATACCAGAGAGCTGTCGTCACATTTAGCCGGCCTCGCACTTTTCTTGGGTTCCTTTGTTCAGTCCCCGCCGAGCTTTACATTTCGAGTTTGCCTGCGACTTTGGGAACTGGGACTGGGATCGTAGTAAGCTATGCTGCGGCGGCCCGTATATATAACGCATTACATTAGGTATTGATGCTGATGCTGCCTGCCCTGAAACATTGTTGCTGACCGAACAAACCGGTCCGGATCGGAGCCCCATCTCCGCCTCCTTTGCTGCGGTGCAGCTGGGGGGAGCAGCAGCTGTTCGACCGGAGATCGGAGGGGGAATCGGGAGCAATGCCGATCAGTGCGTTCCCTGGGAACAGATTTCTGTTTGTATTCTGATAATTAGATAATTCAGAAACGAAAACGAATTCGGTTTCCATATTTGGGCCCGGGTTATTGTCATTCAGTGGCTGTCAGCTAATAATGGAATTAATTTTATAACACAGTTTGCAATTTCACAAATCAAAGTGCGGGTTAAGCAGTTCTACATAGAGTTGAAGTGACCCAGTCTCGCAGGTCTAGAGCGACGCCACAAGATACATATCACTTGTATCTGGCAGATACCGAAGCATGAATCAGAGGTTCACTTAACACTCGCCTTATTCTGGCTCAAATGGGTTTCATACGTGTGCCGTGTGCGCCAACAAAGAGTGTCGTTAATATCGAAATTTACTGATAAGGTGGTATTTGCCCATAATTTTTATAGAAATAATTTATGAACATGAACAATGATATACAAAAGTTCTTTAAGTTTTCAAGAATTTAATTTCTAAAAGTATCCTTTGCTGCCTTTTGTCCTGATTAATAAATAAGTTCTCAAAACAGGTTATTGTATTGTAAAGATTTTATTTTTCCTGTGTGTCAGCTTTACAAGAACTAATTTAAAACTGATTTAATTTAATTTACAGATATGTTTGAACCAGGAAAAGATTTCTTAAATTCAAATCTGGTTTCCTTTGTAATCCTTCACTCATTAATTAAGAACCATTATTTAAGGCACAGTTTATGAGTTTTAAATATATATAGCTTTTATTTGTCACTCCGATATCATAGTTTTTGGAAAGGATTCACTGTTATTTTGTAGATATAAATAAAACCCAAATTTATTATAATGAATTCATTTAATAATGCTTATTTAATGACACAAATATTTCACACATGTTTGTTAAGCATTTATTTTTAGGTCTGACTCCACTCGATCGTTTCGTAATTAAACAGCTGTGGCATTGTCTAATTAATAAGATCCTTACCCTTTGTGAGAGTCAGGATCTTGGCACTTTAACAGGAACTAACTACAGGGAGAACTCGAAACGAATCGTTGATCTCGCGATCCCGCAACCGAGTAACAGCGTCTTCGAAGCGACGTGCGCGACTGGCGGTCAGTAAACAAACAGTGATCCCAGCTAGCTGTGGTGGCAGTGGCTACATTGGCGGTAGCAGTTCCCGCTCCCGATCGCCCAGAAGTCGGCTGCCAGCGGAGAGCGGCTTCGTGGATCGCTGGACGCGCACACAGCCACAAAGACACGATCGGGCGTCCCAGCTGGGCGGGAGTATCTGTGCGTCCATGTGAATGTGTTCGCTGAATGCAGGCTTTATCGAAGGCGCTCAGTGATGGCCGCAATTTCCAGTTAAAAGAAAAGATGCATTATAAAAGAAAGGAGAACTCAGCCAAAGGGACAAAAAATAGGTTCAAGTAATACTTATACTACTTCATAATATAATACTTCATAAGCCAAAATCATTGCCTACTTATAGACAAATGCACTTTGGATATATTTTAGATAGAAACTAAAGCCGATATATTGACTGTGCCTTTACCCCTATCAACTTGAACCTTGGCTAGATATTTAGAATCTCTACAAACTAATAAGCAAAAAAGATTAAGGTTAGTTTATACAGCTTCAAAAATCTCAAATGAGCTATGGTTATTTATATTTATAGATGAAAGTACGTGTAATGTGTTTCACTAATTATTTAAGCATATTAAATAACCTTCTTTGTGAGTGAATTATAATTTTGTATTTATGAATAAAAAGGTTAGTATTGCTGTTAACCGGAAAATCCACATTCAGCCTTAGTGTCACTTCTGACAACATTTTTAGTAGCAATAAAAAAAGTAAATTCCATAAATATTTACATATTTATTCTATATACTATAATTTGTATATTTATATTTAAATAATGCATAGAAATAGCCAAGACGACAGCACCGGCCCCAAGATCGCTCGTCAGTCTCTGCTAGCGTTTATTTCGCATTGGTTATTAATGTTTTGGCTTTGTTATATTGTCGTTTTCCTCCGCTGATAAGAGCCACTCGCGCTCGCACACTCAGATACTCACCTGCTGCGACGGCTGATTGAGTTTTTGGCAGTACGGCCGTCTCGGCCCGATCGCAGGGCTTGGCAACGGAGAGCGCAGTGCGATCGGGTCACAAGTCCACATATCGAATTCCTTCGGCGCTTCACAAGAGCCGTAGCCGTATACGTAATACGTAATAAAGCTTTGCGTTCTTAATTTCGATTTTATTCCCTGCCCATGGCATCCCAGAGTGAAACAATGGCCAGCTCTATCCCCGCTCGGCATTATCGGGGCCGGTTTACAATGCCCATATAGCATATATAAAACATATATAGCATTTAGTCCCACCTACACAAAGGCATCCGTGTTCTTATTAAGACTATACTCTTTGTGTCGGCTCGTGAATCAGAGTGATTTCACCGATTAGCTTCCCTTTTCAGGCGTTCTTTGGACCCTTGCCTTGATTGACATTCACCGAGTGGAGCAAGGTAATCTGATCTCTTTTGTTCACTTACCTGTTCCAGGTGCTTTCATTCTGAAAATAAAAGTCTAGGGTTTTTTCTTAGTATATAATCTGCAATTTTTGGCAGTTTTAGGTGCTAAGCGCTTTGGTTACCCTTTAATTTTAAATACTTGATAAGCAAGGAACAAGTTAATATAATATCCTTGAGCTTGGAGCCGTTAATATAATATATAATATATATAAAATATATATATAATATAATATAATAAAGTAGACGCTTCAGATCTAAAATAAAGCCGCAGAGTCATATTGAAAGTGAAATTATTGAAAGACCTTCTTTCAAGGTCTATATAAATACGATTCTTATTGATTAAGATTGATTTTAACCTTGCTGTTATATTTTGATTATTGCAAAGGCTTTTTTATAAAACGTAATACATAACAATTATTGAATAGTATTGAACTAACTTTGATTGTTGTTAACCTTTACAAATTAATCATTATGAAAGAATATAGTTTGGGTTAGAATACTTTCTATGATTATTTTGTTATTATAAATTCTAAACTAGCTGTTATTAACTCAAGTACTCCATAGTTTTTGTATGTTTTTACTTTAGAATTCCCATCTTTTACAGTGCCCCATTGAAAACCTCATTGATAAGTGCTTATTTAGTTATTATCGTAATAATTGCTTCATCAAACGAGCGCGAGCCCGACGGCGACACTATGATTCAATACTCGGGTCGGACTTTGACACTTCCCGACTCGAGCTAAACAAAAGCCGATTCATATAGTAAGAACTACTGAAAGTACCCAAGTCAAATATTGGAGAACAAAGTAAAGTATGAAGGCGGGAAATACGTCACGGCTTTATCGAGTGCTACTGTTGTGATCGCTGGTCTCGGGCTCGAACTTTGGTCTGAGCTTGATCCGGGGATTACGAGTAGTAATAGCCGATGACTGGAGAAGTCCGCTCCAGCACTCTATAAATAACGATTTACATAAGTGTTTGATAAGTTTAAATGTTGCCTACATCTACAACACAATCTGCACAAGCGAACACCCAACGAACGATAAGATTACAATTTATGATGGGCTAAGGCTATAGGAAATCGTAAATAAGGCGTAATGAGGAACTCCTCCGCCTTGGGGCTAAATCCAGGCCGTCGATAGATTTCCTTGGTTTAGCTAATCGCTTTGCGTTCAGTTTAAATATTTGCTAAATATCACTGCACCCACCTACCCCCTACCGATCCGAGGGATTCTCTCTCCTCCGATTCAACTTATCGTGGCTGGAATTCTAAACAACCAAAGTCCACATTTGTCGCATTGTCGTGGGTGATTCTTTTCAGAATGAATATCTGTAGAGTACCCCAGAACACCCGAATATTTGACTGCCGATAAGCTGGGGCTAGAGCGTGTGCCTTGGAACAATTAAAATCTCAGACACATCGGAAGTGGATTATTTCCACAGATTTTACGACTCAATTCGTATGACTAATGGCGTGATTCTATGATGGATGATCTTCCAAGAAATATGTATAAATATAATTTACGCCTCTAAGTTCCAATACAACACTTGAGTACTCACCAGAAGCTGATCTCCTGAAGCAATTTCTAGCCGAAATAAAAACCATTGAAGATTGCTTAACAAATTTCTCACACACCTGAAATTTTGCTCAACCGGATTGTAGGCCAAAATGGTAACGGTTCAGCAAGATACAGGCGCGAATGAAATATGCCGCTTGCAGGATATGCTTAACTCCACCAAGGACCGATGAATCACCAAGTCACTAGCACTGGATGTCTGGGCGAGACTGGAGACCGCGACCGCAACTTTTCCGGGCCACGCTCGGATTGGAACTGATAGCCAGAAGCCAGCGCCAGCTTCTAGGTAGCCACTTCTGATCGACCCGGACCCGGGCGCCCGTTCATCTATGTAAAGGCGTATGAGCATTAGAGGCACTGGCGCAGAGACCGGGAACAAAAGGAAGCGCTGACAATGCCCCGGCTCTGCCTGGTTGGCTGGGTGCCTCGGTTGGGGTTGGCTGACTGACAGACAGACTGGCTGAATGGGTGGGTGGGTCACTAGCACCACCGGCACACTGGCACGGCACTTGCAACGGCGGCGCATGCCCGCTGAATGCCACCATTAGTCGGAATTGTTGTTGTTGTTGTTGTTGTTGGTGGGACGCACCTTACTAATACAAATAGCCGAATGGAAGCGGAGCGACAGCTGACACCATCGGCGAGCGCGCCTCTTAACGAGCGGCCAACGCGACCCCACCTAGTATCACCTGGAGTGATTACATAGCGACCACATGGAGATGCCACTGCCCCGGGGTCGCCATGACGTGTGCCTGGGCTTGGACTGTGGCCCGTACATAGCCCAGCCGTTTATCATTGGACAAACAAACACAAGGCACATGTATATAGCCGGGATCCTGTCATATATCCTGCCACTTACGTTTAATACGCACCTCAAAATGGGTTAATGACTTGGCAAATGCATTTCCTAATTAAATTTAGGTCCCAGATGCACTGGGGCGTTTGAATAACCCAATTTCGGAGGAGCCTGCAATCCCCAAGTGAATTTTACCCAGAAGCTTAAATTAAACATTTCTCAGAAGGTGATTTCTTTGGACGTATTTCTATATACATATATTTGCAAGGTGATCCTTTTAAAGTTACTCAGTGTTCACAATTAGTTATGTTAAATATGTTATTTGTATGCCAGACTTATTACATCACATATTAATCGGTTCCTTTATTAATTAAAGTCCCTAAACCTTAGTTTTTCTTAGTTTTTACAAGCGACTTGCCAAATTATAATTTAATATTAGTTTTTCGAAACAATAAATTGTACTAAGAACGCAAGAAATTGTAAGTCAAAAGAATATCCGAAAGGAAACCCCTTTTTTATAATGAAAATATATGTTCCATTGATAAGATATTTAATGAAATAACTAAATTAAATTTAATATGAAACTGCAAAACCTTCTTTATTAAGAAACCTCCTTCCCAATGGAATAAACCGAATGATATCCTTCGCCGTTATATATCTACAGTCCGTTGCTCTGTAGCACACCTTGTTCTAAAAGCCAATCCCTAAAACCATATGTACAAGGAACTCTCCTCTACCGCACCCACTCCCCTACCAATCGACGTGCCACTTTTCGCGCCCCACAAGTTGCCCTTTTTCCAACCACGCTATGTCCTTTTGGCCACACACACACAGGACAGGACTCCGCGAGGCGATGAATAGCTGCGGGGATGATCTGCGGTCGTTAAAAGGGCGCGTCCCGCATTAAAACTTCCAAAACTCACATAGCCAAATGTCAGCCGAACTGGGATTGGCCTCTGGAACGAAGTTATTGCCCAGACATATCGGCTACAGAATACATTATGACTAATTGAAATATTTGCAGCAGCTTAACTCTTAATAAAATAAATTCAATATTTATATTAACTTGGAAATACATATGCTTTAAAAGCAGAGCTGGAAAATAAAGACGGTGATGCCACACCTCAGAGTCCTTCCAAGGCTTCCTCTGCAAGCACATCAGCACGCTGGGTGGGCTGACCATTGGCTAGGCAAAGACTTCTCCTATATACCGATGACATTACATAACAAGCTGATCCCAAAAACGGTGGGGGCCAACCCATCCGCGGCCGCATCCGCCTTTAGTTTTGCCATACATTAAAATCTAGGTGAGGGTGTGTTAGCCGTTGTGAACGAAATTTAGTACCAATGAGCATGCGGCTCTGCCATTTGGATTCTATAGTTAATTTAAATGCAACTATTTAATTAATTTCAGCTCCGCCCGAAACGATTTGTTTGCACATAATTAAATCGACTAATTGGATGTCAGTTTTTAGTATCAATTAGCCAGCCTGGACAGGGCGTAACTTTATGCCTAATATATATCGATTCAACAACTTAAACTACGCCAAGTCAGCTTGCTCTACGGCTACAGTTGACTCTGTGGAGCCGGGCTTGACCTGCGGCTGTCCTAGGGACATGGGCAGGCGATCACCCCAGCGACTGACTTTCGCACAACTGTAGGCGGATCTGTAAAGCAAAAGACATTACTCAAAAATCCAAAATGCAGGAACTAGTGATTCTACTCACTTTCCGTGCTTGGACTTTGTAAAGATGACTTCTTGGAGATTGCCCTCTTCCGTACAGACCCGACAGATGGCATGCTTTGAACGTACCAAAGTTGGCCGCACAATCCGTGGCCAAGATCGGGAGCTGTCCGATAGGGGACCCTTCTTCAGGATGGCATAACTATAGAGGGAGGTGTGACGGTCCGCCATAGAGTCACTGCCCAGTCGAAGGGGAGCGTAGCTGATGGGAAAATTACAGGGAGTGCGATCAGCCAGATCTCTAAGACGTGGACAGGCCACATCGTGCGGACACTGAAAATATAAACGAGAGATTTAATCACGTTTTCCCAACGAATTGGGATTTAAGTTTAAATAATACCGGCGCCAGTGTGTGACCCTCCTCGTCCTGTTTCAATAGAAATCGCCTGGCCTCGTTGACCAACTCGCTGCCACGCCGCGTCCCCTCCTCTACTATTACCATGTAGCCATCGCACTTGCGCCAGAGATTCAGCAGAACCTCCTCTCGCTGCTCCTTATCCGCCATCTCGAAGAGTGTGTGTGAAATGATCACCAAATCGTACTTGGTCTCGATGGCGGGTAGGAACTGTCTGTAATATACATTGCGCAAGGGTATCTGCTTGTTCTCGTAACCATCCCGCAGAATAAGCTCAGAGATTTCATTCATCTCTCTAGACCTGTCCACGTTGTAATACTCAAAAATCTGATCGTGCCATAGCTCGCTGGCCACCCACATAGCAGTGCCGACGCCTGATCCGAAATCGAAGAAGCTGCGCGGACGAAACTGTTCGTCCCGCTGGGCTAGCTCGGTGAGCACACGCTTCATCACAGCGTACTCCTGAGCGCCACGGGCTATAGCATAGACAATCGCTTCATATGTGCCGTACTCGATGCGTCGCCAGGCGTAGAGGCGCTGGCCCAGCAGCTTGTTGATCTCTAGCTCCCTCTTCCGCTTCCAGCGCGTCGCCTCCTCCTCGCTCAGTGTGGCCAGCCGTTTCAGCGACATCTTGGCGTTCACCTCCTCAATGATAATCCTCTTTTTGTTTTCAATCTCCTCGTGTGAAGGCGGCGGATGGCGCGATTTGAGGTAGGAGTTGAGCTGCTGGCCGTCGTGGATTACTTTCTTCACCGGATGGTCGCCCACAATGCGCTTGAGGGTGTCGCTTAACTGTTTTGGGAGCTCCACATGATTGGGCTTCACTACGCCCGGATGCTTCCTGGGCTTAATGGTGGCCTGCTCCAGACCAGTGATGACCGCCGGCTCCACATCCACGGCAATCTTGCTGGTGAAACGGTGCAGTCGTGGCACCAAGCTCCTTGTTGTGCAATTCATGGATAACAGCATATTTTACTCTTTTTTATTTCATAATATGTAACCGCAAAATCAAAACAACTGATGGCACGCTTTAGCCGGTATGGTTGTTTCTGAAGGCCAGTGTTGAAAAAGTTCCTCAGACTCAGCTGATAGTGTTGATAAAAATTTCCCTTAAACCACAAATGCTGTCAGATTAATAGCCACGAATATGCGGTAAATCATATTTATACGTTTAAGAGTGTCTTTTATTGACTTATACTAATTATAATGAAGATTAAATAATTTATTAATACTCTTTTTATCATTTTCAAATGTTAAATTTATAATAAAAATAATGTTATTATATCATTGAATAAATAATGATTTCAAAGACAAATTAGATAAAACCTATCACATGATCCGCTGCTGTATACCGGAGCTGTGTGTGTATGCGTGCATCTGTTTAAAATTTAACAAGCAATTGGAAATCCATGAAGCCGAGATATGTTTTGGCGCCTTAATTATGGATGAATACGAAGCACAAGTGAGCCAAGGTGATACTAATTCGATCCCAACTTCCTTTACGATCCTCCTTGTTTATTACAGTTGATAGTTGTAGAGCAGGCACTGGAAAATGCAACCGACGACCATCAGCGTCAGGAACTTTTGGCCCTAAAAACGAATCTACAAGAGCTGTTGGCCCTCACCAAGGACACAGGAGATGGACGGCCAACAGACGAAGTTCCTCCCCAGGGAGACAGTCTGGACGACGAACTGCAACGGCTAAGGAGTGAACTTAACGTCCTGGAGGAGGCTGGTGCAGGAGCATCCGCTGCTCATGAGGAGCAGCAGTTAGCGGAGCTACGGTCCAAGTACACAGCCATGGTGGGCGAGAAGTGCTCGGCTCCCCACGAACACAGCTGGGGTGCCCTGAGCTATCACAATTCCCTCATCTGTGGCGTAGACGACGAGGTGATCATCAATGGCGATGGTGTCTTGGATGTCCGGTTGCGGGTGCTCTTCACAAATCCGACGCACCGTGAGATGTTGCCCTGCTCCTATTACCTCGAAGGCGAGTGTCGCTTCGACGAGACTCGGTGTCGGTTTTCCCACGGCGAACTGGTCAGCGGCAGCTCCATTAGGAAGTACAAGTCGCCCGATTTTCACAAACTATCCCGCAGCTGTCCGGTGCTGGCCCAGCTCCAGGACCGACTGTGGCACCGGGGTCGGGTCCTATGTGTAAATTTCGTGGAGCAGGTGTGCCGGGTGCGTTTAGATGGCCAGGAACATAAAGAGAGGGAGCGAGACTTCAAGTTCGAGGAGCTGTTTCCACTCACCACCGATCAAGATGGAGACGAGGACGAGCTTAGCAGCGGAGATAGCAGTTCGACTCTAAACGAAGAAAGCAGTGACGATGCGGACTCGGATATGGATGAACTGGAAGAGGCCCAGCGAGCACGCATGGTCGAGTTAAGTTTGTTTACTTTTAAGCCGACAGAGAAGCTGGGAGCCTGGGAGGAGTTTACGCGGGTAAGAATAGCATCCAACGTCAAGGAAAGGATTCATTATAATCAAACACCTTTTCCTCAGGGCATTGGTTCCAAGCTGATGGAAAAAATGGGCTACATCCATGGCACGGGTCTCGGCTCAGATGGAAGGGGCATTGTGACCCCCGTGAGTGCCCAAATACTACCTCAGGGTCGATCCTTAGATGCTTGCATGGAACTGCGTGAGGCCGCCAACGGGGATAAGGACTACTGTAGTGTGGAACGAAAACTGAAGCGGGCCCAGCGCCGCCAGAAAAAAGCAGGCGAGAAGGCCTACGTCCGAGAGTCACAACGCACGGATGTATTCTCATTCCTTAACGGTAGTGTGCTGGGCAGCGGCGATAACAGTAAGGCAGGGAAACAGGTGGCCAAGAAGGCAAAGACCAACGAACTGCAGCAGCACTCTACCAAAACCCTCAATGTGGAGACGGTACGTGTGGCCGATGAAATCCGTCGAAAGCAGCGTGACATAGCCAAGGTGCAGCAATCGCTGGGCCGGAACGCTGGCGATGTGCAGCTCCAGAAGAGGCTACAGGTACAATTGCAGAGTCAGAAACAGGAGCTCGCCACGCTGCAGGCCCAGGAACGTACACTCAGCAAGGAACAGCAGACGCGCAAAAGCAAGAATAAAATGTTTGAGTTTTAGTACATATAAAAAGCTGTGTATTTATTATTATAATTCCTAGTCTACCCTTAATTAAATACTCCCGAAGGCTCCCGCCGTAATGATGGCCGTCATGTACTGCTCCAGCAGAGCCTGGGCAAGCTGAGCTCCATGCTCTACGGCCAGGGAGTACGCCGTCTCCCCATTCTCATTGGTGGCACTCAAATCCAAGTCTCTGGCCAGCAGCTCGTTGCAAGTATGCGGATGGTTGCCACTCGCTGCGTACATTAGCGCTGTGTTACCCACAATGTCCATGTGCGTTGAGTCCGCGCCATGATCCAGAAGGAAGCGAACGATCTCGTTGTGGCCGCCAGCAGCCGCCAAGAGAACAGGACTGACTAGATCCGGGGCCATGGTGTTCACATTTGCCCCCGCTGCCACGAGCAACTGAACGGACACCAACTGCCCGTACGAGGCGGCCCAATGGAGCGCCGTGAAGCCATGTTCATCCTTGTGATCAATGTGCTGCTGTCGCGCCCGCTCCGCCGTCACCTGCTCCTCGGTGATCTCGCCCTGTCCAGCTCGTTCGTGGAACGAGAGCGACACCTCCACGGGGCAGAAAGTGGCCTCCGTGTTGCCGCGCTGTAGGTTGGTGAGCACGGTGGACTGGGGACGGTAGGGCAAGAATGCGCTCTTCCGCTTGGAGTCCAGCACCAGCATGGAAGTTGGCGCCGCCCGCACGGCGTCATCGTCGTCGGAATTTGTGTTATTTTGGAGAGTGCTAGCTGGCGCCACCATTTGTTTTGGTTTTATTAATGTTTTGTGCTCCAAGCTGTTGTTCAGTGTTTATGCGGGGAAAAGTGGCGATAAACGAAATATTGCAATCAGTGCACATTTACTATCTAAAGCGTAATATCGAAAGAAATTGCAAAGAAATTGTGTCACTTCCTACGCGTAACCTACGCTTACTCTTAATTTAAAATAAAATTAAAAACAATTTATACGATAATCAGTCGCATAAACGCAAACAAGTGATGGAAGCGTGACAAAACGGCACTATCGTTATCGATAGCTTTGTATTTTGGTTGGTTTGTTTTCATTTCTCGTTTCAAAGCTTAATTTGCGTTTAATTATGTAAATATATTTACCAGATTTGTTAGCGCTGTGTTTGTGTGTTTCATAACAGGTTTTGCGACAGCGGCGTAGTTATTGATGAACAGAAAGTCCCTCCTGCACCTGTTGAGCCAGGCGAATTCGATTCAGTGCAAACCTGCGTTTGGCCTTTTTTATGCCCTTTAGTTGTACGTTTCCACTGCCACCGACAATCGCTGTGCAAATCAATTGCGTCGAAGTGGAATACTCGAGACAGCACACAACACCGCGCACATTGTAGAAAATGGGCAACACGAGCTCCAAGGGAGAGTCGGACGCCAGTGAGCCGCCCCTGGACGGAGGGAAGCACAGGCACCATCACAAGTCCAGCACGCACTCCGCCCACTCAACGGAGTCCCACAATGGCAGCTCTGACGCTGGCGGCGGCGGCGTCGGCGGCAGCCACAACAGTCTCAAAGTGCAGCAGTCGCAGGCCTCGATGACCAGATCTGCCTCTGGGGCGGACGTCACCGAGAAGTATCTAACGCAACTGGTGCCAGTGGAGAAGCTTGCGGAGATCCTCAGGGACCTGTCATCGGCGAAACTCGGCGTTAATGGTATTGTGGCCGACGTCTTTGTGGTGAGTAATTAACTGATAACAAGCAACGACGACAACCCATTAACCTGCCTCTCTACCCCCGCTTCTAGTCACAAGTTTTTCCGCAGTACGCGGACCTGGGGCAACGGCTGTTCAGGCTGATGCACACCAACTCGAAGGCCACCACAAAGCACCTGGGCACTGTCGCCTTTCGGCAGCAGTGCGAACGCTTCCTGGGCATCATGGACGATGCCAAAACGCTAGAGTGCTACATTAAGATGTACGCCCAAGACGACAATCCCGACTTCATCGACAAGGAGGGCGTGACGCGGCTGCTTCACATCTGCTATACAATTGCCATGCAGCACTCGGGCAACGCCGTCCTGTGCTCGGCCATCAATCGCACCTTTGGTTCAGTGACCAAGTCCATCTTTCTCTGCCACGACAGCCTCAGCTTGGGCTACGTGTGCCGCTGGTTTGAGCAGAACCTGATCCGCCTAGTGCTACTCGTGCACAAGTACTGTGTGCACACGCTATCCACTTCTTATCGAGGACTGGAGCAGCAGTCGCAGTCCTGCGGCATCGAGCTGCAGACTCCGGTGCTGGAGCAACGCAATCCCTTCACAGACGCCACCGACCATAGCGGTGGGGATGGTGGCAGGGATTTGGACTCACTGATGCCGCTCTCGCAGGCCTGGCTGTTGGCCGGGGCTTTGCCGCCACTCTACTCCAAGCCTCAGACCGTGGCTCCACCTTCAGCTGGGAAGGGCAATAACAATAGCAGTGCCTCGAGTGCTGTGCAAATTTTCAAGGAGAAACTCTCGATGATGCCGTCGCACTGGACGCTGCTCTACGACTCAAACGAGCATGGCGTTGGTGCTAACCGGTTTCTGCATCACGTTCTAGGCTACCGAGGCCCTACCCTCGTCCTGCTGCACACCAAGGACGAGCAGACGTACTGCGTGGCCTCGCCCAGTGAATGGAAGGAGACCCATCTGTTCGTTGGCGGCGAGGGCTCCTGTGTTATCCAACTACTGCCCAAGTGGGTAGCGAAATGGTTTAGATCTGCGTTCGTTTATTAATAATATTCGTTAAAGGTTTGTGATACTGGAGAAGAAGCCGAACATCCTGTACCTAAACACGAGCATACGTGGCTATCCGAAGGGATTCCGCGCCGGCGCCGATCCCCGCAAGCCGATCATTTCAGTTGATGAACATTTTGAGAATGTGGACTGCAAGGGTCTGGCAGCAGGACTCATGTCCATTGAGGTGAAAATATAAGATAGGAAACCTTCATACAAAGCTAGAACATACTGGGGAAACCAGAATAAGTTGCCAAACCACATTCTATGAATATTTTTCTGTACTTTAATTGCATTCATGTACAATAAGCCTTATTTAACAGGGTTTATATTTGTATATATATATAGATATATGTGTATACGCATATATGTATGGTATATGGTGTAAAAATCATTGACGTATGTATGTTTAGGTATATATCGCATATAAAAGGCTTAATCTTCAGCCCAAGCTGTTTAAAAAACACCACACCTGTGCCGCCTAATGGCCAGGTGTTGTGCTCTTACGACGCATTTTTAAACTAAGTCTACAATTCTCCTCACCCAACAACAACAACAACAGTGTCTACCAACAACAAGAACTACACGTTGCCCTTTTCTTCTCCATCGCAGGTCTGGGGATGCGGCGACAAAACATCACGCGAAGTGCAATTGGACATCAAGAAGTGGCAGATCAAGGAGGCCGAGCGACAGCGTACGGTGAAGCTGACTGCCGCCGACTGGATGGACCATCCGGATCGATATCTGCTCGAGCTGGGCGGCAGGCAGAACTATAACAATTGATCGGGAGCGGCTGCGTCGAAATATACTGGGATTCGTCGTTACAATTATGCGCACGCAGGCAGCACGCAGCACTCAGCACGAGAAGTAATCACTGGACTGAATTTGTTTTTAATTGATGTTGATTGATATTCGGTTTACTTGTTTTCTTTCTATTAGTATCAGCGTTTAGTATTCGATTTGATTTTATGTAATGTTTGTAACGTGAATTCCGTGTATGCCTTTAAATGTACTTCGTTCTACATTGTCTGTATCCATCTATGTATGTATACCCAGACCTCATCTATCTGCATTTCCGTCTTCGTTTTAATTCTAAAGTTTTCTGTTTCGTTCTATGTATCTTCGTTCAATTGTATAAAAAAGAAAGTATTATGAAAAGACATGGGAATCGAAGTGCTTAAACAATAATTCAATAAATGTTACAAATAATAATAAATGGCGTTTGGAATTCTGTCTTAATTTCTTATCGTAGCGAGTAAATCAGTTTATATTTACTACGATAAACAAAGAAGATAAAAAGCGAAAGATCAAGGTCCATCTGAGGACAATTCCGAATATGAGAGCACGGGGAATGCAGTCGGGGGAATCAATGATACAGCAAATGTCTAAAACTTTTCTTATCACGGCTACGTCTAGCGTCCAACCAAAAACGAAATTAAAACAAAAAAGATAAGACTTAATAATAAATTAAAACGAATGAATAGCAATGTTAGTGTGAATATGCGTGCGGTAATATGTAAATAATAAAAAATCAAATGATAAAAACATAAAGTCTGTTGCAAATAGTTTTCAATATTATATTATTAGGATGTATATATTAGTTTTACAATAAGAATTTCTATATAAATACAAGTCTCGCCCTTTTCTGACCGGCGGCAGTCACAAAAATTCACAAGCGGTTCAGAGGCCTGGCTCAATTAACTACATATACTTCGCCACACAAAAGTTTTGGGGTTCCTAACTAACCATATGCGGGATCACCTAGCGGGGGGATGTATAAAGTAAGAATATCGATTCTGTTTACAAAACTAAAGTATAAAATGTACGTACAAAACATCGCTTGACCCCTGTTCTATTAATGATGATTCTTTGGGCTAAGGGATGCGTATGTGGCGTGGTTTACGGAAAAACAATTACAATAATAATAATAGCGATGGAATATAGGCAGAGGTTTTGCGCTTTCGCTTTGAAAACTAAGGCCACGTTATCAAAGAGCCCCATTTGATGAGGCATGCTAGAATGGTTTCGTTTCATGAGTATTTTAAACCTAGCACAAATCAAGACTGAAGGGGTAAGCATAACATAAATTGAATAGGGTTATAAGGTCGGTCGGGGGCGTCTAGGTGATGTATTCTCGATCGCGGCGGCGCCGCGTCGTTGAGGCAAAAACGACAACGGGCTGACCGTCGACAGCACCGTCTTCGTAATCGCCTTCGTCCGCGTCATCATCGTCACCGTCATCATCCCCGCCCGTTGAGTTCGACCATTCGGATGCTGTTTGATTGCTGCCCGTGGCACTGAACTTTAGGCTGCTCGACATGCCAAACGACACGGACAGCGAGGCGCTGAGCGATGAGGCGGCATTCAAGTGCTGGCTCACGTCCACGCCATCCTCATCCTCGAATGCGTCATCAATGTGCGGGTGCTGGTGATGTTGCTGGTATTGGTACTGCTGGTAGCGGTGTCACCTGCCTGCGCCGCCACCCAGCAGCAGGGCATAGTCGTCATTGGACTCGGGAATGGGCGCAGCGGCCGAAGCGGCTCCTACACCGGGCGCCAGGCGCAGGAAGTTGCTACTGCCGCCAGCACCAGCGCCCAGATCCCGCTCCCTCTCACGCTCACGCAGATGCAGCGTTTCACGCTGACGCGTCGTCAGCTGTGTGCCCGCCGCTCCCGGCAAGTGTAGTTGTTGTTGTTGGTAGTTGTTGCTATTGCTACTAGTGTTCATATCTTCGGGCGGCACGCCTGCTAGGGGAAATCGAGATTGAGATAGGGAGTGAGTAGGTTGATTTTCGGGGAGTGTTGTCAACTTGCCCTCATACACGGGCACGATCAGGCGACTCGACGTTGCGCCATACATGTTACCTGACTGCGATGAGCTGCCCGGCAATTGCTGATCCTGCCGTTTGCTTATGAGATACTCAGACTCGCTGCTGGAGCGACGAGGACTGCGAGCCAGCGGCTGATAGGTGCTGCGTCCTTGGAAGCGGCGACTCAGCGAACTGCTTACAACGCCCAGATGTTCGGTGACGTCCTCTTGCATGTCGGAGATGTCCATCATGGAGAGAAAGGCGCGGCACCAGCTATGGTTCGGATTGTTCCAGTACTGCGGCGAGTTAATGTGGAACGGATGATGCGGGAAGCTGTAGATATGAGCCACGGCAGCGATAAACATCTCGATGCAGATGAGGAAGTTCTGGACGAGGGGAAAACAACATCAGACACTTTCACTTTTAACTTTTAAATAAGATAAATATGTTTTCCAAAAAGGTATGAAGCAGAGAAAGTTGCTCTTAAGATTAGTCAGCAGCTTAAATTGCTTGAGGCAGTGGGTCATCAGTAACTCACCTGCAGCAGAGAAGCCAGATTCGTGTCGCCCACATCCGAGCCGAAAATATCCTTAATTATATTATAATAGACCAGCACATTGAGCAGCACTCCTTGGCTATGGTTGAAATAAACAAGATGCTCATAAACTCGAATCTTAATAGCGCTCTCCCGACACTTACAAGAAGGAGAAGAACACCACAGCCTTGATGCAGAGGAACTTGGGAATGGGCTTCATGGGCTTTAGATCCTCCTTGTTGGCACGGTAGAATAGCACCAGACAGTACATGGCTACAAATTGGGAGATGTTGTTCACGACCACGATGTAGGGGAAGGCTACGTTGCCGGCAAACTCGCCCTCGCCATAAACGCCACACAGCTCGCAGATGCTGCGGATTAGGGATGAAGGATTACAGATTGGAGGAGGAAATAAAGGATTATCAACACTCACACAGAGATAAATGTGGTGATTGGTCGCACCACCGTGTATTGGAGGATGCCGTGCTTGCAGTTGTGGATGAACTCGCGCCCCATCACCCACGGTCGCATGCAGCAGAGCGGAAAGAAGTGCTGCACCTGCGGCTTGTACTCCATGGTGGCCTCCAGGTCCATGTTGAGATTCAAGTAGTTGAGCAGGTACACCATGAAATTGTAGATCACGTACGCCTCATAGCACTCGCGCAGGGAGTCCACGTATATCGAGTGCTTCGGAAAGAAGAGGCCGATCCACTGCACATCGAAGAAACAGAGTATTAGATTTCGATTTGCACTTGTTTGCGGTCTCCATTCACTTACCGCGTTCAGGGCGTAAATGGGCACCATCCACAATATGCGAATGATATGCTTCTGCAGAATCGGCTTCGTGAAATGGATGACGTGTTGGATGATGTGCCAGATCGACACGGGCACAGCAGCCAGCACGAACAGGCCACCGATGAGGATGAGCTGGTCATTGCGCTGGAAGCCATCCTTCACCGAGTTCACAATAAGCAGCGGCACCACAATGATGGCGAAAATGCCATAGGTGACGATCAGCAGAGGCCGTATCCAGATCCGCCAATCCTCACAGAAGCGCCTCACATTCAACCCGCACATCGTTTGCCTTGGCAGAATGGAGACTTGTCTAGGTTCTCGCTTGCGATAAGAGGCCCCGGGCTTGGGTTTTGCGGCAGAGCAGAACAGAGGAACGGTTGCCAAGTTGTTGATTCGTTGCTGTTGGCGTTGCCGCCGCCCCGTTGCTGTTTTCTCTTCTGGCTTCCAACACTCTCCGCTCCGCTGTGCTCTCGGTCTCAACCGTCGCTCTGCTTGGTGAAGATTACAGGCCGCAGCAGTCGCATCCACGATGCCGGCACATTTTCAGGGATCCGCTCCTAGCAGTGCAACGGGCTGTAAGCCACTGGTTGTCCTGATTGCAATAATATTTTGGCCTTAATTCCCCTTCTTTTGTGTCAAAGCGAGCAGCTCAATGCAGTGTGACCGCAGCTCGGATATTCAAATAAGCCAAAGCTAAGGAAAAAGTTAAAATTTTCTCCCACACTGAACCAAATTGAAGTAAGTTAAACTAGCAAAATAATACTACTAGGTTATAAATTTACATATATTATGTAAGGCTATGGATTTTCCGTTAGATTATTGTATTTATCACCTAAATACTGATGCATTCCCATTGAAATTATGTATGTTTAATTTGGTTTCCAAGGCTTTCCCTGCAAATATTCAAATACACTTTTTTGTACATTTAAGTAAAGCTGGTTAGGGCATAGAGATTAGATTATGTATATTGTTCAAATTGATTTGATCAGATAAATTATTAAAATCAATGTAATATTAATATAAACACCCAATAACTTGTAAATATTGAAAATGTGTGAGAAATAAATAAATTCAGTAACTTTAATTAAAAGACAAAACACCAAATCCATAAGTTTACGATTGTAATTTATTTGAGAGACCATTATTAAAAAATTGAAGTAATAAAATCAAATATAGACTGCCAAATGTTATATATATATTACACATGTTAAGATTAGTTTAGAATCGGTTGGAGTTATGAAAAGTTTTTTAAACATTTCTAAACATTTCCCTTCTCGTATTAGAAAGGGCTATGACGAAATCGAGAGCCTTTGGTTTGTTTTAATTTGAATTACTTTTATTAACAGATATTTTACTAAAAGTTACGTGATTCATTGGGACAGCAAATAAGCGATGAATTCTGTCTGCTTGTGTATTCTAATTAGTTACGTTGATGTCCTTCCTCTATTACCAATACGTTGGTAATACGCTTTATTGCTTGGCATTGCCCGCGGTAGTTGTCGTGTTCATATACATACATACGATCGGATTAAGATTATAATAATTAAATTGTATTTATCAGATATAAAAACAGGGTTCTGCGCTTGCAGCCTAGTTGCTGTGATGGTGCAGGAAAAGGATTGCATCGATTTGATTGCCCGTGAGCATGTAGCGCTTGTTGAAGTCGTAGATCTGGTCGCGCAGAGCCTTCTTGAAAGTGAGGGTCACCACGCCGGGCACACTCTGATATAGTGTGGCTAAATCGCGTAGCGTTCCATAGATGTGGCCCATCTTGAGCCACCATTCAATGGGAGACTCGTCGAGCTGGACGATCACCTCGTTGCGGTAGCGCTTCAGATCCGTTTCTACGGTGCTGTCAGAATCCCGCTTTGGAGGATTCGGGATCTCGGTAATGTCGAAGAGTAGTTCCAGTTCTACAGAGAGTTTGTGTTAGTCAGGGCTTTATGAGATCTATGGCTATCTCTATACTTACTGGACTTTCTGACCGATCCTCCGCCCACTGTCCTCGGCTCTGCCTTGATGTTCACTGTGGGCGATGTGTTCACAGAGGTGGTGGCCGCTACTTCGGTGGGTTCACCGCCCGGCGCTACGCCAAAGGTTTTGCTGTACTTGTGGGTCAGCATCCGAACGCATCTGTCCAGGTTGTCAATGGTGGTTAGGCGGTGGAAGCGCGGGTCCAACAATGCGGCGGCAGTCAGGTTGTCATTGGAAATGATGTGGGACTGCAGCACGCCGGCAATTGTACGCTTTACATTCATCATAAGGGAGTCGTCCTGCTCGGCAATACCCAGCTTCTTGATGAGAATCTTGGAGGTGATCGGTGACAGCATGCTGCACAAGGGGATATCCTCACCTCGCAGGGTGTCCAGAGCAATCTGCAACAAAGTTTTGGAAAATAAGAAGGAATCCCCAGAGATTCAGGCTTAGCTGAGTTCTCACCACCAGAGCACTGAGTGCCTCCGTCACTGTCTTGGCCGTCAGCACGAGCTGGTCCATGTCTTCGGACCAGGAAATGGACTCGGCAAAGAACTTCAGCATTTCGTAAAGAGTCCAAGGGAAGTTCTCGTTGTGGGACGGCAGCTCCGCCACCTTGGAGCTGATCTCGGCCGAGTGCCGCTGGATGATGTCTTTAACCTGCTCCAGAAGCGACGCCACCTCCTCAATCTCGAAAACGCGACGCAGGCATTTGTCAATGACCGTAACGTAGCACAATATAATGGGGATATCTGCAAATTTAAATAATAAACATTCATAAGTTACTATTTCCGCGTTAAATATTATCTTTAAAAGGCGCTGGACTTACTCTTCTCCCTGAGATATGTGTGCAGCAAGTCCTCGTGCTCATCGTCGTAGTTAATGATAGCCAGGGTACAGTTAGCCAGGTAGAAGTCGGTCAGCAGATCGTCAAAGACAATGTAGTCGGTGTACTCAACGGTGGCATACAGCATGCTGCGGACCGACTGCGTCTCCTCGTCCAGGTAGTGATGATAGATGCTCAGGAAGCGACGCTGCTCCACATTCACCCACTGCTCGAAGGCGAAGGAGAAGGGCTTGTCGTTGGTGAACTCTCGCGTGATATCACCGATCTCCAGGAACTTGGAGGCGTGCATCTCGACGATCAGCGATTCCAGTTTCTGCGGCTCGGGCATGGGGGCCAGGCTGCCCACCGCTTGACGCACAAAGTCGCTGAATCCAGCATCGTACAGGGAGTCTACATTACGTAGATCCTTAATTACGATGTCCGTGAGCGCCTCCGGCAGATTGGCAATGGTGGGCGTCGGGTAGGTGCCTTCCTCGTGCTTTATGCTCCGCAGGGTGCCCGAGGGAGTGGCCAGCTTGCGCTTACGGGCGAACTTCGTCTCCATAGTGACCAGGCGCTCCTCCTCTTCCACCAAATGATCAGCCTCGTCATAGGTGAACGGCACCATGGTCTCGTACAGCAGCGTCTGCGAGGAGCCATCCTCTTCCGCCTGCATGGCTGCCGTGGCCACCGCAGCTTCGTCCAGTTCCTCGTCCGAGGCGTTGTCGTGGTTCCTATTATTGATGAACTCCAGCTTGACGCGTCGCGTGGAAACATTGCGCTTGGACAGCGGCGGGTGGGTCACATTGCGTGGCGTTTTGCGCGGCGGTACGTGAATGTCGTGCTCCTGGCAGAGATCCTTGAACAAATCCTTGTGGCGGTGCTGGAGATGAGCCCGCAAGTTGGTGGTGTTGCCGTGGTTGGTCAGGACCTTGTGGCACTTGATGCAGACCACATTCTGCTTGGTGATCACCTCGTTGTTGTCGTTGGATGGGAAGCCGAAGTATCGCCAATAAACGCTCTTCATCTTGGGCGAGTACAGTTTGGAGAAGTTCAGCTGCCCCATATCTTCGTATTTGAGGTCGCTGATGGCGACCGGCGACGCGGGAACCTCCTCACTCATCTCCGTTTCTTGGGGGGATCGGCTGAATGTTTATTTCGATTTGGACCCGACGACGATTGCCCTTCAATGCGGGAATTAGCGCGCAATTTCTCGATTATAGATAGACGGTTCAATAGTCAATAGTTTTTTATCTGTATCAGAGGTACAGTTCAGAGTTGCCACGCGACACGCCAGTCAATCGATAAGGCAATTAAACTTAATAAATGCTCGAAATGCTTTCAGTGGCCGCAACTTTATTTTTGCGAGCTTCTAAAATAATATGCCAGTGCGTCGGTGACAGTAAATGCGACTCGCGAGCGGAAAAAATGTGAATTGATGAAAATTCTCGCTAACACTGATTGCATCACCAATCGATAGCTGGGGAAATTTCGTTGTCGGCACTGGGATATTTGCGAGGGAAATTTTCGTTGATGCTACGACGTGAAGTTGGTTGCGATTTCCTTTTTAATTCGTTGTTGGGAAGAAAAGGTGTGTGAATTTTTGTGCGTCCCGAAATTTGTTAAAAATAACGCAGAAATAAGCCCGAAATCGAGCAATCGAGTGTGCGAAGGTTGCTTAAGACATCGGAGCAGCAGCGCTTGCCCAGAGAGTGTTTTAAATGCGTTTAATTGCGGCTGAAACAACCGAAATGACTCAGCCACGTGGGTCGTTGCGGTCGCCGCTGCTGCTGCTGCTGTTTGGTTATACCGCATATACACACAAACATTTAATGTTATTTTTTGTTTTCGCTCCTCGGTTGCAGCCAATCTAAACCGCCAAGATGGGTAAGGGTAACAATATGATTCCGAACCAGCACTACCACAAGTGGTGGCAGCGGCATGTGAAGACCTGGTTCAACCAGCCCGCCCGCAAGGTGCGCAGGCATGAGAACCGCGTCAAGAAGGCTAAGGCCGTCTTCCCCCGTCCCGCCAGCGGTGCCCTGCGCCCTGTGGTTCGCTGCCCAACCATCCGCTACCACACAAAGCTGCGTGCCGGCCGTGGATTCACCCTGGAGGAGCTGAAGGTAAGTCTCGGCTGCAATTCCCTGGTCCAAGCCACTGCTAATGCTTCTGTTTGAATCCACAGGGCGCTGGCATCGGCGCAAGCTTTGCCAAGACCATCGGCATCGCCGTGGATCGCCGTCGCAAGAACAAATCCCTGGAGTCGCGCCAGCGTAACATCCAGCGCCTGAAGGAGTACCGCAGCAAGTTGATCCTGTTCCCCATCAACGAGAAGAAGATCCGCAAGGGCGAGTCCACCGTCGAGGAATGCAAGCTGGCCACCCAGCTCAGGGGACCCGTCATGCCCATCACGAACGAGCAGCCCTCCGTTGTCGAGTTCCGTGAGGTCACCCCGGCCGAGAAGAAGTTCAAGGCCTTCGCTACCCTGCGCAAGGTAAGCTAACCCATTTGCCCTCCAGTTGGAGCTTCGATTCTTATCTTGCTTGTGTTTCTTTTTAGGCTCGTACTGATGCTCGTTTGGTTGGCATTCGCGCTAAGCGCGCCAAGGAGGCCGCCGAGAGCGAGGACGCCGCCAAGGGCGACCCCAAGAAGGCCAAGAAGTAAACCGTATCCTGACCTGATAGTTCTGTCTATAACATCAACAACCAGAATAAAATATTAGTTTTTCATAAACGTGAATTAAGTCGCCGGCTTTTCTGTGTTTATTGTTGTCAATATGCCTTTTTATCGATAGCATGTGACTATCGATAGGCCGATACTTGGGCGCGCTCTTTCGAATTCAAGTCGAAGCCGACGTTTAGGGGCTTGTTTTTCTTTTTTGTGTATTGGATGTAAAAATTGTGTGTTTGGATAATGACTGCAATAGAAACAATATCACAAATTATTAAATTTAAATTAAAAAGTAAAAAGAACATAATGGTTTATAAAGAACTTTTCGGATCAGCTTATCAATGATTTAACTGTACTGAAAACAATGCTCTAAATTGTTATTATTCAGTTATACTCCCAACACACAAGTTGTTCGCTACAATTGACACTTTAACATATTCATACTATTTGGTATTGGTCCAATTACGAAGGAATAAATTCGATAACGCGCCTTATACATCCTCCCGATGATGTTCACCTACAAGGAACTCATAGAGGTGGCCATTGGCTCCCCGGAATCGGGACACGTTAACTTTTACGCCTTGCAAGTTCTGCTCACGTGCTTTGCACAACGTATGGAGGTCCTGGATCAGTTTGTCGAGCAGGACGATTACATGATGAACAATGTGCGCTTCCAGAGGAGCTTATGTGAGTGGGAAATGGACAGGGACAAGCAAATAATATGAATTTTTAGTACTTTTCAAGACTTATTCTTCTGATTGAGATGTAATTTATGTTTCTCCCTTTTTTTTATATTTCTAGTGAGCTTGAACCGCAAGTCTCGTATGTATGCTGGCGCTGATGCTGAGGAAGGTGCTCCAGCTGATCCTACGACTGAAGCTCCAACCGAGGATGCAGCTCCGCCTTCCCCGGCCGAAGAGGTTCCTCCGTCTGAACAGGCCGAAGAGGCACCTCCGCTAGCTCAGGACGAAGAGCCCGCGGCGGAGGAAATCGCACCACCAGAGCCCAACGAAGCTGCGCCGGAACCGGAACCAGAACCTCAAGCTACTAGTCAGGAAGAAGCTCCGGCACCTCAAGTAGAGCCGGAAACCTCACAATACTCGCATGAGCCGGACCCAGGGGTTTTGGCAGAGGATAAATCCATTGAAAGCCATCCTATGGCTTCACATGGATCAATGGCATCCACTCGCGAAAGACCGACCGAAGGCCAGCTGGGCACCAATTTGATGCGCCTGGAGAGTCGTGTGGGAAAAATTGAACTGAGCAAGGAGAAGAGTGAAATGGAGGTGAAACAGCTTGTAACCAGTCTCACGGGGCAGGTAAAGATCACCATGAAGCAGCTGAACACAGTAGCCCACATTCTGATGGACCGGAAACCGAATCCAGATAGGATAAAGGAACTCCGCCACATTGTCAAGGAGCTAAGGGTGTTAATGGGCACGGTGGACGATGAGGTCTCCATCAAATCGTCCAATAGCGACTTTCTGGGTGCTGAAGAAGACCAGGAAGAGCTACAGGAAGTACTCCCAGAGGAATCCTCTGGGACCACCGAAACGGAGCAAGTCGAAAATGGGAGTGAGATGGGGCTGCAGGTCCAACTTTTCTATTCCCCGAGTAAAATGCTCGGCGAGGTTCTGGAGTTCAAAGCCCAATTCTGTTCCCTGACCAATAAGTTCAACGATCTGTCCGCCGCTTTCTTGAAGCAAGACACCCAAAAGCTTCTGGGCCTGATAACTGAACTGCAGGCCCATGTCCGGGAGCTCAAGCTCACCCAGTCCAGCAATAAAGAGTCCGGCGCCATCATGGTGACACGCGTTAACTCGATTGAGAATCAGGTGAACATATTGAAACAGGCCGCTGCCCACCTGGACACTGTGAAAAGCGACAAGGCGGAGATGGAACTTATGATGGCCGAAAAAGTGGACTTCCAGCAGCTGGCGACCAAGGTGTCGCTGGAGCAGCTTGAGGAGCACAGGGCCAGGCTGGAGATGATGTTCTGCGAAACACGACAGATCGTCAGCCTTAACGAAAAGAACGTCCTGCAGATCATTGACAATCTCCGCATGACCTTGGGCATCGATTCCATGGAGCTGGGTCTCAAGGACTTCCGTGAGATGATCGAGCGGAAGGTGCAAGTCGTGGCAGAGGCACTGCACAAGTACATGGAGATGACCAACGATGACTGTGCCGCCGCTGCCGGCAGGGTCAAAGTAATGCAGGATCTGGCCTGTCTCTCCTGCGACACCGCCTGCGTGATGCGCACCGTGGAGCGCTCCAAGGTGCCGACGCTCCCCACGGCCAAGGCCTCCACCGGCTTGGGTCCCATCATCACCTACGAGCTGGGGCAGATCCGCAAGTCAGGCGTCATGGGCTACTATCGTAAGGACGAGTTCCCCCATTCGACGAGTGCCTGGGCAAAGGGCACTTCCGCAGCGTCCATGGTCAAGTGTACTCCTAGACATGCGGGAGGAACGCACACCATTCACACAGCGGAGGAGCACCTGCAGAAGGTGGTGCTATCCAAGAAGAACACTGGATGGACATAAAACTATCCTGTTAATGCTTAACTATATAATTATGGCACCTGTCTGTAACCTGTATCATCGTTACCCATGGTAACTTGACTAAAAATAAACAGATCTGTTGTTATTCTTCGAAATGGAAGATCGGGTAATTATGTTCTAGGGATAAATATTCCCTTTATTTTTTACATTTTAGGTTATATGGTGTTATGTTAATATGTTTATATTTGTTATAACTGGGCAAAGAGGACATCTGAAATTCCCAAGTACAGATTCAGTGACTCGCTGTCTTCGGAGAAAGAACTGTGTGTGCCCTGTCAAGTCTCGATTTATGTGGATTAAATAGACGACTAGACCTCGAATTAGAATATACTTTGTAAATAAATAAGTAAGTACATAATAGATTAAAATTATTATTACAATTATTATTCTTTTTAAGATCCAGGTAGATATGAACTACATATAACTGATATAACAGAGATGATTGTTGAAATAAAAAAGGTCTATAAAATGTTTTGTAAGCTTTAAAATTAATAATTATTTTATAATATATTTCATACTTTCAAATTTCACTGAAGCAATCCACTAAATTCAACATAAAACCCAGTAAGAATTAATCCCATGCCATTGACCTGGAGACTAGCGTATTTGCTCTTGAACTGCTAATATTAATTGAGGCCGCCACCCCGAACTCAATTTCCATATGGTCGTAATATATTCGAGCCCAAATTCGACCATATATTCATATATATGTATGTTTACCCGTATATACACATGCATGCAAAACCCTAACACCTCTTGGGTGGACACAGGAAAAAAAGGGTTGTGCTTCCTCGACCGAATGCGACAAGCCAATTCAATTATCGGGTGCTGCAGCAGCATCCGGATCCGGATACAGATTCAAATGCCAGTCCAGACCCGCACCTTGAACCTTGTTTATGCACTTCACTGATTTTTATTTCACTTAACCTTGTTTGCCGCCGCCTTCCCCCCGGCAAAACCCAAAAAAATAAAGGGAGGAGACAGAGGATGCTTGTTTCGGTGTCGTGTCAACTGCATTCAAATTTTTATTATTGAAATTTATGAGCGCAAAAGTGATTTTCCACACAGTTTTTCCTGCTGCCTGCTGCCTGCTCCTGTCACCCCTCAGTTTTTTGGTTGGGTTTCCCCGCTTTCGATTGTTTCTCTTCCCGTTTTTGCTTTGTTCCAACTGTTGTTTATTGGGCCATGCCGGTTGGTGGCCATGGCTACCGGAGAGGGTAGGGATGGGTGGTGGTGGCCCGGGCGGAACTCGAGCAAACTGCTCGTCCGTAATTGGCAATTGTTTTTCTATTTTTGTGTGTGTCACCTTTCGCGGCGACAGTTGCGGTGAAACTTTTTCTCCTTTTTTTGCAACATGTGTGCCGGGGTTACAAATCAAATGCAGATTTACTTTGCGGTTCATTTGAATGGAGGAGGATGCCACTCAGAAAAACACTGAAAAAATTTTGTATTCCCTTTGGAGATTATGTATAAATAATGGATACTTTTAATATTATTTTATTTAAACTGTTTCTTAGTTTTTAAGATACAATTTTGGGGCATTCAAATTTATTGTTGCCGAATAAAAAACATAGACTTTTAGGACTTACAGTAATATTAAGAGGTCTAAATAAAACAAGAGCGTATATTTTTATAAAATTAATTGCAGTAAAATTCAGGCCTTGAATAGTTCTATAGACATTTAAAGCTTAAGTTGTTGCAGGGCAGTGCACCTGAAATTCCCAAGTACGAATTCAGCGAAAAACTGCTACAAAACCACGTAAAAATAATAAGGTTATAAATAGTTATAAATAATAAATGATGATTTTTCTTGGCTAATATTGATATAAAATTGAATGGCTTCTTCCACAAAACCACGCAAAAATAATAAGGTTATAAATAGTTATAAATAATAATTAATAACTGATGAGGTTTCTTGGCTAATATAGATATAAAATTGAATGGCTTCTTCTATTTTTTACACCACACTAAGGTTTATCAATAAGTTTCTATCAAGTAAAATATTCTAATATGCAGTCTACATTTTTTTGTAAGTGTAAAAGAGAGTAAGTCTGAATGCTCTGTTTGCCAAGATGCGAATTTAATTTAACACTTTCCCCCGCACAAATGCACTTCAATTTCGTGTTGTTTTTATCGCAAAATCGATTTTCTGTTGAATCTAAAGCGGCGCATTTCCAGCATAATTGATGTACCCGTTCCCTTTGGGTTAATCTGCATATGCCGCGACTGCTGCAAGTAAAGCGACGTCCTTGCGCAGGATACGATCCGGACACACACTACACACTGCACGCATTTAGCCCGTAGATATGCTTGTATGTATGGGTGTGCGAGGTCCTGTCTGCGCCATAAACGCAATCAGTGCTTAATGATCCGAACAGCAATTGGATTAGTGCCTGCCAGGCAGCAGGGAGCAGGGAGGCACAGAGGCAGAGGCGAGTCCTTAGGACATTTAACTACGATGACGATTTACATGTGAAAGATGCAGAGCTTAGGCTGCTGTTGCGGCTGATGTTCAATTGATTAAGTTTGGGGGAAAATCTCCTCTATTGACAGCCTTCTAGATAACATGTTAATGTAATTTTTTAGGGTGGCATACCAAATTCCGATAAGATAAATCCAGTACATCGAACAGAATAAAATGCATACTGACCAAAATGGATATTTAAGTATGAGAGATTTGCTATTCATTTATTTAATCAAATTGATTGAGTTTCAGTAATATAATCCTTTAAGGGGTTCTTATTCTTTTAGTTGTTTATTTCGTTTTATGTATTTAATTATATTTATTTATTATATATTTATTATTTATTATATATTTTACAGATTACCTTTAAAGTAAAGTATTTAATTTAATGAAAAACACATTTTTCTGTTTCGTTGCCTGACTGGAAACTTAACTTAATTGAACTAAACTATAATTGTCACTTAAATGTTTTCAGATAATTTGTGGGAGATTGTAGATTTGTGTGAAGAAAATTATAGAATAACATTCATCATTATTTTATTAATATAATAATAATAAATGATTGCTCTTACCCAATGACATAACTTTGTTATTAAATATTTAAATTTCTGCCTAAACCTCAATGGTTTCAGTATTTCTAGAAGCTTCATTCCCTTTTAAGGGAAAGATTCAGGCAATATTTAATGTAGTAAACAAATAGAAATACAGAGTACATAAAATACCAAAATTTTTTGCCTATATTATATATATATATTATAAAAAAATAGATCCCTAGGCTTATCCACTTCCCCTCTTCCACAGAAACAACTGTTCCGCCCCATCAATAAGGTCCCTGGCTCAACCATGTCCTTGCAATTAGATCAGCTATAGAGAGTCCCCTAATTCCTTACTCCTCAGTCACCTAACACACAATGAAATGCTTATTATTTTTCCATAAAAAACCACCCAAAAAACCAAACAAATTAATCAAATATGCAAATAAGCGGGCTCGCCGTCATCCCACATTTTCACGCATCATCTATCAAAAATTGGCACTCCTCAGAAAAAAAAAGAGCAGGCGAATAATAATGCAAATCAGGCGACGACCCTCTCCTCTCGCAGGATGTTGCTTTTTTAGCCCACTTGGCTCGATTATGAGATCAATAGGGCCCCGCACACGATCCTGGCAAAACAAATCGTAAAAATCGTAAAAAAGGCAAATTGCAATGGGGCGCGAAGTATTGCAATCGAATTAGAATCACAATGGCGGGGAAATATTCGCATGTGCAAATAATAATTGCCGGAAAATATGCAAATGAGGTGGGAAAAGTGGGTAAGGCGTGAAATTGGAAATCGCACAGAGGAGAGTTGAATGTCCTGAGTGCTCGAGCCTCGTGCTGGGTACCTCTTCGTGTCAACACGAATAATTCCAAGCTGGCCACGAACCCCTTTTGGCCAAAATCAATTAACATTTTGGGGGGGCGTTGCGCCGTTGAATAACAGCCGTAAGGACAGACGTAAGGACGCGGTAATGATGGAGAGGGTCACCGCAAAATTGCTAAATGTTGCATGCCACAGCACTTCGAGTGGGGATACAAAGTGTGTGTGGTTTGGTTTATTGATTTGATAATACATTAAACGCTTTTGCCTTTCAAATTTATGTGTGGGAGCCGTGAACTCTGAAAGACTAACTTGATGTCAAGGCATTAACTTTAAGGCTCTTTAGGGGGCTACATTGAAGGATTAAATTGAGATTAATTGCATTTCTTAATGGCATAATTAGGATTTATTTGAATGTTTGGAAATTCAGAATTAACTTACTGGTTCACTATTTAAATTTCACCTATTCTTGTAGAAATGCCCTTTTGAAAAGTGAATTATATTTTATAAAATTATATATTATAAACTAAAAGATTTCTTATTGATTTCAAATCAATGAAAATGTGTCTAAAAGTAAGCTATTCAATATTTAAACTCTTAAAGTCACGTCTAGACGTGATTAGTATATATCACTAATAAAAACTATAATATTTCCTGAATAACTTTTGGGCACCGTTTTGAGTAGTTCTATATCTTTACGATCTCTATGGAAGTTTTGTATATATCTTATATGTGGAAAAGTCATATTAAGACATAAACATAAGTTTGTAAATTCATACAAATTGGAATTTGACCCTAGGGATATAAATGACTATATCTCGGGCTTGAAAACTACCTATAAAGTAATATAATTGTAGTCCAAAATAATTTTGAGATCATAAACTAAAGCCATATCTTAGAACAGATGCAAATCTGCTGAAAGACTTCAAAGTTATATATTTTATTCTAATAATGCATTCAATTTTGTACTAATAGTTGCATACTTCTGACTTAAATTATAGTACCCTGCAATATTGCTTATTTAATTAGTGTCTTCATATAATTTGCACATTAAGTTAATCGAAACTCTAGTCACAGCCATTATCTCCAGGTTAAAGGCAACCCAAAAGTTGTGTAAAAAAGTAAAATATGTTAAAGTGCCTGGCAGATGAAGTCCAAGCCAGCAGACCTTAAAAAACCTCAATTTCAGCCTTGCCCTGGCTGGAAACTCTTGAAGCTAAAAAACAATTACGCAACTGTCCAAAAGCAGCAGAAACCAGAGTTGCGAGGAGACCGCAGCCCAGTTTATCGCATAATCAAGTGCAGACAAGAGATTTGAATTTTTCAATGAAAAACACATGTTAGCAAATCGTCCAGGGAGTGCCAGGAGGCCAGGTCCAACCTGACCCACCCGACCGACCACCGACCACCAACCACAAGTGAAACATTTGAATGGGCTTTAAAATCAAGTGCCTGTGTGTAATGCGATATTTAAATTTTACGTAAAAAACGGTTGTCAGATAGGAAATAGATATAGTCGAGTATGAAACCCCGTCGGGGGTTGGCTAAGCCCGCTAATGTGAATACAATAGAGCCACTTGAGGCGGCTGGGGATCGTTTACTCACGCCACCACAAACCGCGGAGGAACCACCCTCCCAGGAACCAGACCAACCCCTTCCCCGAAACCCCGGAAAAAAGGTCGTCGCCGTCTGACTTTCAATTAATCAAATTATCGCCCGCCCCGGGGGTTGATACAAAAATTCTGGGGGAACGGTGGCAGCCACTTGAAAATTGCAGATGGATGGAAGGGCAAACATTTGTCCACTTTTTGCAATTCGCACAGGTCAACGTATCCGGCGGATTGTCGATCCTGTAAAGTCCCGATTGTTGTTGTTTGTCGCGTGTTTTGTGCACGCCACTCCCGGCAGCATCAATAAATTGTCAAAATCTGTCAAAATTTTTAATGACTGTGTGACGGCTAATAACCGAAAATCGATTTGTTCGAGCCAGGACTGATTGCAATTGAGTTTGCAGTTTTTATTTTTTCTATCTGGCTACTGCGGACACTTTTATGGATTGCTCTTCTGGACAAACAGTTTTAATGATCGGGGAGCATTTTAGAGTTTTTAGCGTCAGGCGGTTATTTTTCATCCATCGGAAAATCAAAAATCCAGCATGTGGCCGAGGGTTTTCCGCGACTAGGAAGGTCCAATGGGTTTTAAAAGAATAGAAACTATTCACAAAAGAAAAAAGTATTCATTTTAAACAATTTTGTTTTGGGTTTAATGGAAATTCTGGGGTCATGTTTTTGGAAATTAATTTTAAAGTTGGATTGAAAGAGTCAGAGTTCTAAAATATATTAAATTAATTTGAATTTTGTTGGTTTTTATATAATACATTGTTATTATAGTAAATTAGTATTTACTGCACTTGTAAAAGAAATTTAACTATATTATTCCGTTTGAAATAATCATTTAAATATTGGTTAAAGAGATATAAGACTGGAACCTATGCAATATCAAAGTTTTAGGTGTTCCTCAACATGTTCCTAGCAACATTCTCTCAAGCATTCCGCCATTTTAGATTTAAGTCTTCATAGAAGTTACCCCATAAAAACGGGCAAAGTTTAAATTTAACGCACAAAGCTTTGAGTACCGGGTATTAAATATTAGAACAGAACTAAACCGCAATTCTCTAACTTCATTTTATGTTTTAATTTTTGTAGGTAACATTAATTCCAGTGCACTGCCGTTCCATTCTCTAACTAACTTTCACTTTGGCCAAAAACCGCAATCCCTGAAACTTTCGCACCTGTGTCGGATGTCCAGGAAACCTCAAACAAATGCAACTGCAGGACTCGGTCCACTACCACCACCACCACCAATCCTATCCTGAGGCCGTTGTGTCCAACCCTTTGGTTTAATTGCTGTGGCATATCATTGCCGGAGCTTGACAACAAACCCACAAAGATCCCAGTCCTCCGGGCGGAGTCAATGGTTGTGTTCCCGTGCTCGTAACATGCATAACTTACGAGTATGGCTGTAACTGTAGCAGTCGCGCATGTTTCAGTTCATTAGGGGACAGTTTCGACCTTAACCCTTTCCGTGTCCATATGCAAAATAATGCCGCATCATTAGTAGACTCTGGGAAAAAGGGTTGCAAGTGGGGCACGTGTCTGGCACCGGCTGCAGTCCTCCGATTCGGATTTGGCTATGGACTCCTGCCTGACCTGACATGGAAATCGAGTTTTTTTGCTGTATTCGATGGATTTGCATATGCTGATGTTCACAGCATCCTGCGAATTAGATTTCAGTGTTTTTCATTGTCGCAGGTCAAAGGGTTTGATGAGGGCAAATGCAAAACTGTCTAGTCATATCATCAGTCTGTGATTTCATCGACTGTAAACTTGGAAAAAAATGTCGGAAAATATAAAATTAAAACAGGAAAAAAGGAAAATAATGGAGGCCTTTACTGCCCCATAAACCCTTTGGAATAACAATGAAAAAGGGTTTTATGATGGTATATCACTACATCTATTGCCATTATTTAAATTAAATGGTTCTTAAAGTAAAGTGGTTCTTAAAAGAACAAATTAAAATTATAAGCTCAGCTCTCTTTATCAAGAATATATATATTTATATTCAAAATAAAACCCAATAAAAACCTCAAGGAAATAGATAAGATTTAAATCTGCATTTAAACAAATTTAAACTTTCTGATTATCTTTCTTCGTATAAAGCACATCCTCTCACCTGAAAGCTCTTCTATTCGGGCCGCCCCGCCCTCGATTTCTGGCCTTAACGCCTCTTCTTTTCGGCCACTGATTTTTTCCCACACAACAGGAAAGCCACACAAAAAAGCTTGACCTTGTTAAGAATTTTTTTTGCAAGAGACCCAGCAAAATCGGCGATCCTTCTCAGTGTGGCGAGTTGCCTGCCGAAGGTCCAAGAGCCAGGAGAGCTGGCGGGGAGACGGATGACTTGGACAGGTACTCACGCTTCATCCACTCATAAGTCACGGCTCCGTTTTCCGGGCCAAGGAGTTACCTTCATAAATCAGCTCCTCATATGGGCAACTCGAGCAACAGTTCATCGGATCGGTGAACATATCTCTAATAATGATATCAGGGCAAGCTCTGCTGGAATATCGCATTTGCCTGAAAAGTGGGAGGCTTTTCTCAGGCCCCTTTCCCTTTTTTAATACCCCGGCAGGCGAGGGATCGTGACACCATCTCCATCTCCGTTTTCGGATCCATTTTCAACTGTGCAGACACAACCGGCAATAAGGTGAATCTCAAAGACCTCGGCCGCCCTCTTTGGCACCCACAACATTGTTATTGCACTCAAAAAAAAAAACGGCTCACTTTAAAAGTTATCAAATATTGCTCTATACATTATATATCAAATGATATATATCTAATGATTTCAAGTCCCATTCAAGCACCGGGCAACTTAAATAGTTTCTAGACTTAGTCTCATATATTAATATTGGTTTATTTATAGCAGTGTATAGCGAAAAAACAATTACGAAAGTAAAACTACGTAGCAGAACTAAGCTTACCTTAAAGTTGGAAGAAGGAGAAGAGTTGCAAAAAGGATAAGAGCACACCCCTCTCCTTTGGCTCTTTCTTACAAACAGTAAACATCATGTGCAACAACAACTGCAAAGGTGGTGAGCGAATTCAGTTACTCTTCTTTTCCTTATCCCATGACAAGATAAATGCTGGCATGGGCGTAGAAAGGGGGTCACGGTGAAGTATATTTAAATGTTAAATTAAATTGTATTAAAAGCCTTCAAATCCCCCTTTCACACAATAAATTAAAAGCTCCTAATCATCTGCTTACCCCCCTCCGAAAACTTTTAACGACGAACCTGGCGCTGACCAAATGGTAGGGGGAAGAAGGAGTTTAGCTTGCATGCGAGAAGAAGAAACTGCGACACTGGTGATAATGATGATGATGATGATGATGACGATGATCAAGCGACGATGTGATTGAAACAAAACATCTTATTATTACCTTCGACCGGTCGAAGGAACGACCCCGTGCGACCTCGACGTGAAAACGGGCGAAACAAAATATAAAAAACCAAAGCACAAAGAGTGCGCAAAATATTTCCCACGCTCAGAGGCCGGAGCCAGCCTTTTGTCGTCGTGTCCGTCTCCTTCGCATCATCATCATTATCATCATCATCGTTATAGTCTTCTCCTTGTCCGTCGTTCCATATAAGGCAACGTCCTTCCAACGCCCCGTGCATGCCCCCTCCTGCCCCATGGAGAGTTTGCAAAAGTGTAAAGGCATACAAAAAAAGTGAGCAGTGTCGAAATTTCTGCGCCTCTTTTTCCTTCTCTGCTTTCCCTGCCACGCCCCTCCCCATTGCCATTGCTCAAACCTCAACCTTAACCCTTTGTCTTCGTGATTGATTTCACCCCGCCCTCCCCCGCGAGCCCACTATAATTTCTTAGCTTTCACAGCTCATTGAGCTTGATCATTCATCGCTCACACGGAGACTGGTTGACAATTGACAGGTATCAAGTGGTTAGGGCTCATAATTATAGTTTTCGGCGATGTGGAAAATGTGAACCGAGACTGAGGTTTCTTAAGTTGCTCCATTCTGGAACTTCTGACCCGGGGATGCACCACAAAAAATTAATGTACATAAGTACTGCAGTTTTATTCAATAAGTTACACTCAGCAAATATTTAAGTTATGAACATTTCAGACACGAAGTAAGGTTGTTTCTGAGGATGTTCAATCTTCATCATCAGTATCCTCATGTACGCTTTCTCCTGTTCCTTGAGAACAGAGCACTTAAGATAATCCCCGATTTGTGCCACAAACCAAAAATAGTAAGATAAACTGTTTTTTAAATATTACATTTCTTATTGCATTATTAAATCCCAATGCAAAGTGTAACTGAAACTATGCAAGGTTTTACTTTCAATTTCTGTTTTTTGGTAATATACCCTTTGTAATATAATTTAGCTAAAATATCAATTTGCGGAATCACTCGCATATTAAGGCCTTAATAGTGTCATTACGGTAATTTCTTTGGGTGTAGCCTGGTCAAGTGTGCTGGTCTCGGGACCGACATCAGGTTAATGGTTTGAGGTAACCGAAGTAACCGCAACACCGGCATCCTCATCCCGTCTAATCAAAGTTTTTTCCCATTGAGCCAGATTATTTTACATTTCATTAATGTGTCGAAAAGCCGAAATACTTTCAATGAAAGCGGCTCCCAGGACAGCTGCCTGAGTTCCCCATCATCATCATCATCATTATAATCATAATGATAATCATTTCGGCAGGAGCTCAAGTCCTGAGAGTGTGGAATCGGTGTTATTGATCAGTGCTGCGCAATTAACTCACAAACGTATGCCTTTGATTATGTTACTAAAGTCCACCTCCACCACACACACACATACATGAAGGAAACAGGAGCCACACCAACAGGTTGCAAGGCTGTGTCGGTTCGATTCCACCTCGTTCCAATACACTGTCAACATTAAGTAATTACTAAAGTATAAATTTAGTTGTATGGGTAATAATAATCTAATATGATTCAAATCAAGGCTTCTGTTATCTTCCTACACCATCATTATCAATTATTATAAATATATGTATAAGTCTTCCGTTTTTTTATTCTACTTTACATATTGTCTTTACAAATCTTCTTTTCTTGTCTCACGACCTGAGTAGCGCGCTATATTTTCTGACTTGTTTCTCGAACTGAACAACATTTAACTTAGAGGGGTTACTCGAGTACACCGTTCGGCCCCGTTTTTTGCCGGTGTATGGGTTGGCTTATCCACCACTGCGTCGGTGGTGTGGGCAGCCTCTGCTGCTGCACGGTGGTGACTTCCAACTCGAACTTGTTCCTGCGGCCCGTGGACGCACTCAGCCTGACCTGCTCCGTTCATTCGTTCACCACTCGCGCTTGACAACGGACGTGCCATCGTATCGAATCGCCTCGAATCGGATCGGTTGAAAGTTCAGAATCTCGTCAATTGAAACAAATTGAATGCAATTTGCAGATAGTGCGAAATGTGTGTCTAACTGAAGCCCAGACTCGTCGCCTTCCTTGCTCTTCTTTCGCGTGCTCAACTCAGCGGTTGATCGGCTGAATCAGGGAAAGTAAACAAAGCCGCGAACTCAGCAAGTCCCGAGGAGGAACTCCCCCGCATCCAAGATGGCAGATGAGAGCCTGCACACCATGCCGCTGGAGCACAACATCGACTACCACATCGTGACGCTTTTCGAGCGCTTGGAGGCGATGCGCAAGGACTCGCCCGGCGGCGGCCATGGGGTCAACAATCGGCTGTCCAGCACCCTGCAGGCGCCCAAGCGCAGCATGCAGGCCGAGATTCGCACCCTGGAGTTCTGGAGGTGAGTGGCAAAGAACCTGTAACAATAATAGGGAAAGAAGTGGAAGTATTATTTATTTTAAGTCCCTATATGAAAGCTTTTATATGTGAATTTATCAACTATTTTTTTCGCCTGTGCATATCAACTCGCGGGCCTTTTGTTTAACCTGCCATTATCTTCACTCTCTTTCAATTTGTTCAACTTTAGGTGGCAATTGTTTGATGTCATTTGGCTTTGTGCATGAACTCTAAGTAATTGAAATGACAGTGCTCCTCCAGACATCATCAAGATAATCGCCAAAGCCAAACATTGGCAAAGTTTCTCGAGCACTTTGTGGCTCATTCTCTCCGGGCTTCTGTAAGCTCAAAGAATTTCAAAATAATTAACATTTCATCACGAGCTGATGGAGTAATTAAATCTTTGCCAGGAGCAGCACAGGAACCCTGTGTGTGTGCACACTCTTAAGGCATGTCAAGCGCAAGAATTCCAACTAAACTACGCTACACTTTTGTCCCCTTTTTGCCCCCCACTTCCCGCTGAGTGACCATTAAAAAAAAAGTAAGTTTAATGGAAAAGGGGGCCCAGACATACTTATACTATGTATAGCTCCAATTAAAGAGTATAGCAAGTAGATATAGCAAGAGCGGCAGCAAGAAGTTAAACAGCTGAATTTATGGTTTTATGGAAATTCATCAAAACTTCTCGGTTTGTTTGATTTTTCGTTGTTATCGTGACTCTGTTGGCTTTGAGTTCGTCCAGCGGGAATCCACTGGAATCAGCGGCATTGCAGCTGCTCATCAACCGCTGTGACGAACCCCTTCCCAACTCCCTCCACACTCCGCCCCTGCTTAATTGTCACTGCAATGCAAAAGGCTCGGGGGCAACAAGAGCGCGCATTGTGTGTGTGGAGGCTTGATTTGTGCAATACAGTAAATACCCACTAAGAGAGATTTCGGAGTTATTTATACAATGGAATATTCAAGTTTATTTTATTAAATTACATAGCAAAAAGTAAATAACATCCCTTTTGGTAGCACTTTAAAAAATTTTGATAATATTAATTTTCATAGGATAACAGGAAACTTAATCTTTAATCTCTATTCTTCTCAAAACCCATTGAAATATTATTATTAATTAAACATTACATTGCTAAAAAAGAGTATATGAGTTAGTAATTACTGTACGCACTCCAGACACACTCGGAATGGCATGCAAACCGAAGTCGAACACAGTTGCGGAATTATTCTAACCCGGGGCTATGGTCCTCCTTTCTGCCTCTGCTCCCCCCGTTCCAGATCCATCATCAGCGAGTGCCTGGCCTCGTTCCTGTACGTGTTCATCGTCTGCGGTGCCGCCGCAGGCGCCGGCGTGGGGGCCAGTGTCTCCTCCGTGCTGCTGGCCACGGCTTTGGCCTCTGGACTGGCGATGGCAACACTGACGCAGTGCTTCCTCCACATCTCGGGTAAGCTAACTCAGCCAAGAAGACAATAAACAACTGTTTGGGGACAACAACAACCACCGCAGAGAAGAGAACACCGAGCTGGGTGACAAGTGTTTGGGGCCCTTGGACTTGCGTGGGAAACTGCCGTTCCAAAGCGAACCGAACACGAAGCCCGTTTTTGTTTGTTATTATTTCGAAAAGGCAATGGACTCCACCATGGCAATGGTTCCACCTACCCCAACTCCGACTGCGACTCCGACTCCTTGTCTTATCGCCCCAGGCGCACTTGTGGTGCCATCGACTGGCCCAAGCTCTGCTCTCCTCTTTTTTTTACCACGTATTCCCCTACATTTACTCTGGTATTTATATATTTGTTCATTTGCGTTGACATTCAAGGCAATTAAGCGACTCCCAAAGAGAGAAAAAAGCGCAAGTCCCAAGTAAGGAGCAGGAGGAGCAGGAGCCACTGGGAAACATGTGTTTTTGATTTGACTTCTCCCCATTTGGTGGCTTTTTCACAGCCAATTGGTTGGGCATTAAGTTATGATGTTATCTGCCTTCCGCAGAAGTGTCAAAGTGATATTTAACATATCTCCCGGGGGAGCCATTCCTTTCTAAAGTCATTTTCCATATTTCTTTCTTGAAGGCGCCCACATTAATCCCGCCGTGACCCTGGCCCTCTGCGTGGTGCGGAGCATCTCTCCAATTCGTGCCGCCATGTACATGACCGCCCAGTGTGGTGGAGGAATCGCCGGAGCCGCTCTACTCTACGGGTAAGTCTATCTTTACTATAAGGGTTAAGTGATATCTCTTAAAAAAGTTACGCTTCAAGGGTTTAAAATCATATTTCTATAAGCCTTTCATTTAATTAAGGTTGAATAAATGATTTTGTGTTTAAAGCACATACTCCCTTCCATAAACAATGATATAGATTTTAGGGAAATCATAATTCTTCCGACTCTTAAGGTTTATATTTATGTTAATTCTTTAACTTTATTTCAAATACCCAAGGAATCCTTGACACATATAGGTACAATACTCCTTCCAAACATCCTCAAATAAGCTTGTTTTCCATGTCCTTTAACGAACTCTTAAATTCAAAATATAATTAAGGCTAACAAGTATTTTATTAGTGCAAACTCCTCAAAATCAATTGAGTTGGAATTCATTTTGAGTTTTCGGTTTGCAATTCTAAGCTGGTAATTCAGTGCGTGTTGTGTTCACGTCCGAGTGGCCTGACCACAGCAATTTCTGCATTTCCAAGGACACCCCGCTGCATCCTGCATCCTGCGTGCGGATTTGCCCGAAAAGCAAACTCGAGAGTTTCGAATTAAATCCAACAGGCTGTTCCAAGGGCCCAGGTCGTAAATCAAGGCGTAAAAAGATAGCTAGACAGAATACCGAATAGAGACAGATGGAACGCACTCTCGGGGCGATGACTGTACAACAAGGACTCTCGGCAGGAAGCGTGAAATGCGTGTGTGTGTACAGAAGAAATGGGAAATTCTATAAATGGAATATGCAGGTATCCACACACACACCTGCAGGGCAGGTAGCTGGTAGAAACATCTGCCTTTAGCTACTCTCTGCGTTGTGATTTTCCGCCTCGAAAGGGACTTGTCCTTTGTGCTGCCTAGATAAAGGACGACGCACAGGACAGGATCTACACGCACACACCACCAGCCAGCAGCCGAAAAATCCTGTGCCTGTCAGGGTTTTTCTTTGTGGCCAGGAACAGGATGAAGGACAGGAGATACACTACTCCTCCTTGCTCCTTGCTGGTATCTGCGCCTGCGCACCATTTTTCAAATGTCGCCCCAGTTCTTCTCTGTTTTTTTCTGCTGAGCGTTGAACTCCTTTTCGGAGCCATGCTGAATGTTAATGCCTCGTCCCGATTGTCTGCTCGACATCTGTTCCGACCGGAGGAGGAGTCGGAGGAGCCGCCGCTTTTTAAGTGCGCTGGCATCTTTACTTTCTACAGATCCCCGTGCGGGAGCGGGAGAAAGGGAGCGGGGACGAAAGAAACATGTTTCAGCTGCCGCTGCTGCTGCCACTGCGATCAGATCAGGTTCGGGTTTTATTTTTTCGTACTCTGCTGATATGGATTTCTTAGGGTCCAACGAGTTCACATTGGGTTTTTAGTCGAAACACATGTTTCCCTCAGAGAAATCCTAAAAAAAAAACGAGAAAACGAGACTAAAAACTCCTTCTTTGTACAGCTGGCTGTAGGCTGCTGATTAATTGGTTTAGATTCCGATTATGTGGGTTATAGCGCAGGGATTGGCGGCTTCCAAGAATTAGTTGTGATTTTATAATGGATTTTAAAGTTAATTAGATTTGTGATTGGTTAAAAAATGCTTAAATAAGTCTAGGGGAGGGTTTGAATAATTTATGATATACAAAAAGCAAGAAACAATGATTTCTTCACGAATTTTGTGTGATAAATATCCCAGGTAGTAGACACTCATGCTAAGGAACCATCTTGCCACCCCCAAGGACCTGCCACTTCAGCTGTCCTTCCTGCTCCTCGCTCCCCGCTCCCCGTTACCCGCTTCTCGCGCTGTCACATGTCACTTGGCACTTACCCTAATTGCGCCGCATATGCCACATGTGGCCAAGTAGCAGCTAAAAACGCCTAGCCGAGCGGATAAGGCCCAGTCTCAGAGTCTCAACTTCATTATCTTTCATAAAGAACGGAGAACATGGCGGGGGGTGCAGAGGGAAACGGACTTGAGTATCGATATCCGGCTCAGCAATATTTGAATAATCTTTAGCTGCTCCTCCTCGCATTTCAATGATTTCTTCCTCGTTGTTCCCTGTTTTTTTTTTTTGGGTTCGAGGAACGCGCGCCGAGCACGTTCCAAAAATGCGAGTAGCCTTTGAAAATGACGAAAGATAAAAATCAGGTAGAGAGAGGTAGCCATCAAAGACCAGGGAACCGAAGAAAACCAGAACCAGAAAGGAGAGAAGCATAATTAACATTTCCAACGGACTGGCGGCCTTTGTCCAGGCTCATCGGAGCTGCGCCTGCGCAGGATGCAGGATGCGTGGTGTGGTGTGGTGCGGAAACTTGAAATCAAACACGTGTCGCCGGAGTCGCCGCTGCTCCGCTCTGGTTGGTCAGCTCGAGGAGCAGCTGGAAAAGAAACGCAGGCAGAGCCACACACCTGCTGCCCAAACAGAAATTACTGTTGCCGAGGATACACAAAGAAACCGAAAGGCGACGGACAAAATGGAACTCAAAACAGGATTTCGAAGCAGGCAACATTTACATTTTAAACAGAAAACTGAAACGAATCGAAGTGGACAGGACTGGGAGGTAGATCAGGGCTAGTGAGGGGAAGTCCAGGAGTTCAAGCTGAGATTTATACTATACTATGTTTTAAGTACAGATTAAAAAGGATTAAGATACTTTACACTGATTAACTCTAAAAGAGTTTAAGCATAAATTCCTGGCATATCTAAGGTGAGAAATTTAAGTATAGCCTTTCTGGCATTGCTTTAAATATCAATTAAGCCTTATTTATATTCCCTTTAAGTACATTTACTTTCTCTTTTTAATTCCTTATAAAAGCATTTCAGAAAATTGTTTTCCCTGCAGCCCTTTCGATTTCTATCTAGCATGGAAATGCACTTCCTGCGTGTGCAAAGGATGGCTTAGCGGGAACGGGAATCGTAATCAATTCGTGTCACATGGGCAATTCAATTACTGAATCCGTTCGGCACTGCACTCTGATTCCACTTCCCGTTCCCCTACCCTTTCCCCTTTCCCTTTTCCCCTGTCCCCTTTCCCCTTTTATTAGTTGCTACTAGTCCGGCCGGCTTATCGCACTTGTCTCGGAAATGGCATCCTGCCAGTGCTTCCGGTTGCCTTCACTTGGCCCCTGCATCCGCACTCGCATCCCGAATGGAGCACAGGTGGTCCAGTTATACAGTTATGTCCTCGGCATTCACAGGACACCTGGGAGATGGGGGAAAAAAAGGGTTCAGCCTAAATTGTACTTGTATATTTATATTTAGTGAAACTATTTATGGGTTTGCAATAACTGGACTTTAGGGAAGTTAAAGAAATGAAAGAAAATTAACAAAAATATGTTTAAATTATAAATATTTTAACTATTGAGTCTATGAAAAATATATGTTATTTCAAGAAAGCAAAAAGAACATAGATAGATTTATTTAAGAACAATATTTTTGCTGCCTTAAAGCGGGCAATGAAATATTAATTAGCAAAATATATATGCTTTTTCAATAGCAAAGCTTTAAAATAATTATTTTCCACACTTTAACTATTTTTTTATGGAAATTCTCCTGAATATAAACTAGAATCGTGTTAGTTTTCGCTTAAAATAAACTGTGAATGCAGCTGAAAATACATTTAGTGATTCCGTAGCATAATTTGATTTGGGAGTCACATCGGGATTCTGGTCCCAGTCCCCAGTCCCAGAGAGCCAGAAATCCAACCGCCAACCCAACTAAGCCAAACCAAACCGAGCGTGTTGCACATGGCACATCGCAATCCGCCTTTCGCCAGGATTTGCGGTGGCCAGAGAGCTGAAATGTGCGAGAGCTCGCCCCCACTGGGGGATAAGGATAACGGCGATTCCTGTTCACAGTTCAAGTTTGCAGTCCTGTCGGCACTTGTTTCTTTTTGGCATTTTTTATGCCGCAAACAATTTGCGCAGGAAGAACCCGCTGAGGGGCACCGTCCGCCCAACATTCGGCCATTTCCGGCTGCTTAGTTGCTTCCTGCCCTCCGGTCCACATCCACATCCCATGTGAGAGTGTTTGTTTGTTTATCTCTGTGGACGACTGGCTGCGGTCACTGGCGTCCTGTGAAATTAGCACTTTATAGATTTATGAGCAAACAAGCACCATCACTCCCTCTCAACCTCCCTCGTTTTTGGCCAAGTTTGAAGTTGGCAAAGTGTTTTCCTAAGCGATCAAATTTTCATCAAGAGTGAGGAGCAGCCGGTGGTTCACTGGTAACCATTGTGGCGAGGTAAGCAATGTAGGATTAGGACCCGCTAAGCCCAGCCCACACAGATATATACACCTCAATCCCCACCAGCTACCGGAACTCGGAGCAATTTCCCTTTTGGAAGGCGTTCTATTTGCTCAAGTACTTTTAAGTGCATTCCGAAAGCATTTATTTCCGGATTTTCGCAAAGGAGCGGAGTGGAGGAGGCCAGGGGAGGCAGGTGGATTCCTGGGGCCTGGGATTCCTGAGTGCCAGGTAAAGGATTGCGGTTCGGCTTTGCAATATTTACCCAGCCTGCCTGCCTATTGCAAAATGTTATCTAATGGGGCTCCTCCTCCTGGCTGGCTGGCTGTGACAACAATTCCGAGAGTTCGAGCCCTGTAATATATGATGGCCTTTGAAAAACTTTTGCATCCTGCATCGGGATACGAGTTATTCCCATAAATCGCAGGGCTTCAAACACATTTGGGCCCAGAGGAGGTCCTCAAGAACTTCGAGCACTCGGTAATTGAAACTTTGACAGTCTAAATGATGTTGAGGCAGTTGAAGTGTGAACAGATTAATGGGGTTGAGAGTTGAACTTCTGGAACTGTCACGACCTTAATAATAAATAATATAGATTGTCATTGGGACTTTTTGGGTGGCCAAACTTTTCTCTCAAATCAATCAGGTATATGTTGTTGCTGAAAATTGAAGGGAAGGTTTTTGCGGCATAACTTTTATATTTTATAAAATTCTTTACTTTATTAAGTAGTTAAACTATGCTTTATTTATCTTTTGCAGAGTCACTGTGCCAGGATACCAGGGAAATCTGCAGGCTGCCATCTCACAGAGCGCCTCCCTGGCCGCCTGGGAGCGCTTCGGTGTGGAATTCATCCTCACCTTCCTGGTGGTGCTGTGCTACTTCGTGTCCACGGATCCCCTCAAGAGGTTCATGGGCAACTCGGCCGCCTCGATTGGAGCTGCCTACAGTGCCTGCTGCTTTGTGTCGGTGAGTTGGAGGGACTTGAGTCCCAGGAATGTCGAAGCCGGGAACCATTGAAATCTGTAAACCAGAAGAACCCGCCAAAACCGAAACTGAAACCGAAACCGAAAACAAACAACTGAAACGCACCTGCCGCCGGTTGACTGTGACTCTTTCATTTCGATGGTGCAAAAATCGCAGCATGACATCGGACGAGATAAACTGGGTTTCAGGTAGACGGGGCCTTTATTCAGGATTTCTGCAGAAGGGGCCAGGGGTCGGGATAATTAATTTAGCGCTGGAGCTCCCGGGACAAAGGTGCATTGTTGGCATAACGGACAGTTTGTGGCGGCATTCAAAGGCAATGCGACGATGATGACTCTCCAAGTTCTCGAGGGGAAAGCGATTAAAGTCGGGATTATATTGAATAAGTATTGAATTACGATTGGAGCAGGGATTCGCGGAAAGCGTAGATTGTTGTGAATTTTAGCCATAATTTTAAAGGATTTAATAACTTTGATTTTACTTAAAGAAAATTTATATTCAGGCAAGGCTTTCTTTATAAAATTTGCAGCCCTACCAGCTTAGGTTTCTCTCGTTAACAAACTTTTTAAGAGCTTTTTTCTTGTGTTTTGCTAACTTTTAAATCCTTTTAAATTGTTTCTTGGCTTTTAGCGAAGACTGCAGGACGTCTAACTTATTTTAATGGCTTAAATTTCACATATGAGTGAAGAAAGAAGTTTGTTAAGCACTTAAATGATTATTTTGAAGCAAACAACCCTTTAAATTCTTTCCCCTAATTCATTTTTCTTTACTTTATTCTGTTAAATTATATAAAGGATCCTTAGAATACTTTGTTGCGGATTAAATTGCACTATATTCAAAGGCAGGACATGCTGCAACATTTGAAATTTATCCCTAGCTAGACTTAGTCCTTTAAATTAGTTAGGCAACTTTTCCCCAACTACCTTTTGATGGACAGCGTGCAGTAAATTCCTTTCCAAGCCTGGGTGACTTGTGAAACCATTTAAATTCCTCCTTAATTTGTCAAATATCTAACCAATCCTCTTGTCCTCTCCCCGCAGATGCCTTACCTGAATCCAGCCCGATCCCTGGGCCCCTCGTTTGTGCTGAACAGATGGGACAACCACTGGGTGTACTGGTTCGGACCTCTGGTGGGCGGCATGGCCTCCGGAATCGTGTACGAGTATGTGTTCAACTCGCGCAGGAACATCCGCCACGGCAAGGGCAGCATTGACAACGACTCCAGCTCCATTCACTCGGAGGATGAGCTGAACTACGACATGGATCTGGAGAAGCCTAGCGGCAAGTACCAGCAGTCGCAGGGCACCTATCCCCGAGGCCAGAACGGCGGCAATGGCGGAGGCCAGCAGCCAGGCAATGGTCAGCATCCGGCTGGGAATATGGGCCAGATGACCGGAGTGGTGGCTGCTCCCGGACAGGGTAACTACTGCCAGAACCTGTACACAGCCCCGCCACTCTCCTCCAAGTACGAGCAGCAGCAGGAACCCTTGTATGGCGGCACCCGCTCCTTGTACTGCCGCTCGCCGACTCTGACCAGGAGCAACCTGAATCGCTCGCAGTCCGTTTATGCCAAGAGCAACACGGCCATCAACAGGGACATTGTCCCACGTCCTGGACCACTGGTGCCCGCCCAGAGTCTCTATCCCATGCGCACCCAGCAGCAGCAACAACAGCAGCAACAACAGCAGCAGCAACAGCAGCAACAGCAGCAGCAACAGCAGGCCACCGCTGCCCAATCCTCGCACTTGCAGAACCAGAATGTCCAGAACCAGATGCAGCAGCGCAGCGAGAGTATCTACGGGATGCGAGGCTCCATGCGCGGTCAGCAGCAGCCCCTCCAGCAACAGCAGCAGCTCCAGCAACAACAGGCCGTCGTGGGAGTACAGCAGCAGCAACAGTTGCAGCAGCCGCCTCCCCAACTGATGGCCGATCCCCTCCAACAACAGCAGCCGCAGGGCTTCCAACCAGTGTACGGCACCCGGACGAATCCCACGCCCTTGGACGGCAGCCACAAGTACGACCGGCGGGATCCGCAGCAGCAGCTGTACGGCGTGACGGGACCCAGGAATCGTGGTCAGTCGGCCCAGTCGGACGACAGCTCCTACGGCTCGTATCATGGATCTGCAGTCACGCCGCCGGCACGTCATCCCAGTGTGGAACCATCCCCGCCACCGCCACCCATGCTGATGTACGCCCCGCCCCCACAGCCGAATGCCGCTCACCCGCAACCCATTCGTACGCAGTCGGAGCGGAAGGTGAGTGCTCCAGTGGTGGTCTCCCAGCCGGCCACCTGTGCCGTCACCTACACAACCTCGCAGGGACCGGCGGTGGCAACCCAACAACAGCAACAGCAGCAGCAGCAACAACAGCAACAGCAGCAGCAGCAGATGATGATGCAGCAACAGCAACATTATGGAATGCTGCCGCTTAGACCCAACTGAAAGCGGCTGTCTTGGGGTCCGGTGACCACGCCGCCTCCAGCGGGGTTGCACGCCCTGGCCATACACCCCGCGGGCACGATGACCCTGCACCGCTGCAGCCTAGCCAAGCAGAGCAGTTTGTTTTAGTCTTAGCCGTAGTCGTAGTCGTAGTCCTAGAAGCATCCATCGGGCATCGCATCCAAAGGAAATGTACGCAAGTCTCAGCCCGTAGTCTAGCCGAATCCTAGTTTAGACACATACTTAGATGTAGGGAAGATGCAGCATAGCCACATTGTATTATCCAGAGCCAGAGCGCTACGACAAGGAACTCACACACCTAGCAGCAGACAACGATGCGCTGAAGCCTAGCACACATTTAGTTATAAGTGACTAATCCTGAACTATATCTAGACTGAAGGAGTAAACCAGCACTTACTTTCATGTTTTCCACTCTTGATTTTATCTTCCAATTCGTTTTTATCTTTTGATTTTTTTCAGTAAAAATTTAAAAGATATATCCTTGTTTTAAAACGATTTTGTTAGCTTTATGAAAGAATTTAATTACATTAAACTACATTACAGCAAAAACCAGACTGAAAGAAAAACATATTCTAAAGCTGACAATATTTTCTTCTCATCTTCCAAATTATACATTTCTTTCAAGTTTTTCTGTTTAGCTTAGTTCGAAAAAGCCAAAATTTGTCTTAACCATTTTAATTTGTATATAAACTCTATATAGTCTTAATGTTACGCATATCTAAGCTTATTCTGTAAATTTTAGGCACATAAGTTCACATTCGATACCAACTTATATACACATAATTAAATACATGTATTATAACTACATTTACTTAGTGATACATACGCTTTGAAATAGTTATTAGCCTAAGAGAATAATGCAAGAATATACGGTGTATCCAAAATAAAGACATGTTCATTCAAAACTTAAGCCTTATTATTATGGTATTGGAGGGGAAACAATCTCTATGGAGCTTCTAGATAATAACATACTTCTGCTTAAGGACTATGAGTGTAAGGCTTTGTTATCATTTGAATTAACTAATTATTAGGAACTTGTGGTTGGTGGGGAGATCTTAAAAATACTGGGCATATCAAATAAGTAACTTAAATAAATCACCACATATTTGTATGCATTGTTTAAATGTAAAATATCCATATTTGAGTATATCCCAGCTGACATCTTTCGGAACATCGACTCCCCAGGATGAAGCCTAGACGGAGTACATAAAGTTGAAGTAGCGCCGCACATCGGCAATGGGAAAGTGAGGTAGTTGCTCCTGCACCTTGGCAAAGTCAGTGCCATGCTTTCTGTATGCCCTGGAGAGTAGCACCAGATCCAGGGCCTTCCAGCGATGATAGCGACAGCCCCGGGCGGTCTCGCTCCGCTCCAGACGTCGTTGAGCCATTGCCAGATCGAAGCCCTGACTGCGCAGGATGAACAGCGCCTGCTCCTCCTCGATCTCGTAGTGATTAAATGCAAAGTCCAGGTAGTCGTTCAGAGCCCCCTCGGCCTTCGTCGGCAGCTGCGGCGACCACAGAACCGAGGCTCGGTGCTGGAGGTGCATCAGTTCCTGCTGCCGCTGATCCTGCGGCACTAAATCCGGCAGGGTGGCTGCCTGTTGCTGCCAGTAATGCGAATCTCGCTTATCCTTACGGGGCGACATCCTCTCGGGCGCAAAGAAAATAATGAAATAAAAACGATCTTGCAGAAACGTCAGAACTAGGTCACAGGGTTGAAAAGTCACCGTTTTGGTGTTGGAAAACGCAGCAAACCAAACAGCGTTGCCACGCGGTTAATACACTGTACAAAATTAAATGGTTTCTTAAATATCCTACTCGGAAAGTATAGAACAAAGTATCTAGCCTATCCTGCCTTCGATACAACCATACAATATGAAAAACTTTAAAGCATTCTGTATTTCTCGGACTGTACCAAGCGATTCACAGCAAAAAACAATGAGGTTATGTGGAAGCATAGATACAAAATCCAGAGGTACAATTTATCGATATCGAAACTGCAACGGTACAAATTAAGGTTATGTCATTACTATTTCCTCTTAACCCTTAAGCTGCTTTGGGGCAACTATGACAGCCCTAAACAGAAGTTGGGCCATTAAAAAATAACAACATTAATTAAAGGAATACTCCTTTATTTGCCTCTATTTTAAGGAAATCTCAAGTAACTATATTATTCTAGAAGTCATCGCATATTCCAGCTGAGTCGGAGCGTTCCACGCCGGGCTCACCTAAGTCAGAGTTAAACTCCTCGTCCTCGCTACTGTAGTCTTCCTTCTCCAGTTGTTGTTGTCGTGAGTAACGCTCCCACATCACCAGACCAGCTGGTGGCCCCGGTTCCTCAGCTTGCTCCGTATCGTAGGTCAGCCAGCGGGAACTTTGCTGAGCGTAGACCGAGCTGAGAAGTGTTGGCCAATCCGTCTGTATGCCCACCTTGGCCAACTTAACCTTTAGATAATACCCATGCTGCTTCTCTGAGACGAGCCGCACCTCGCGCAGCAGAGGCAGTAGGCAGTGCTGAGGTGGTGAGGTGGGCGACATGTAGATCAAAGTATTGTCCTCCAGCCAGAGCTGGTATTCTGGCACCTTTTGCTCAATGGTCAGCTCGATGTGAGAGCGGGTTTGATACCACTTGACTCTGGGACGCACTGCTCCTTTTGATATAGTGGAAAACTGCAAGGATTGGGCCACGGGCTTAGTCGAATGCCCTCTTGTAGCTGCTTGGGGGGCATCTTCCATATTCAGTTCACGACGTGCAGTGGTCTCTTTATAATCGTCATTTCCGTTCAGAATGCTTTGAAGGAACTGCTGGGTATCCTGTTTCTTCGAGGGGCTTTTGGTGTATAGCTCCTGCATCAGGGCCTTGTAAAACGCTGCTGAGCTAGTCGAAGGTTGGTCGCTTTCTGATTCAGTGGATATTGAAGCAACATCCTCCTTTGGGGTTCCACATTTAATGGTTGTTTCGTTAGAAGATAAATCCTTGGTCTCGTCAGAGTCACCTTTTGCCAAGGCTGGTTTGATTTGGAATCGATTAACTGCTACCCTCATCGGCTCTGGAATTTTTCCCTCACTGGCTATTATCGGAACGTTGGAGTGTTCCCTTGGTTCTGTTTGTGAGGAGGGAGGACGATATGCCTTTTTTGTGGCCTGCTGAATGTTTTCCTTGTTGGCTTCGCTCTCCCCATTGACCTCTGCCTGCTGCTCTTGCATTCCTCGAAGTCTTTGAACACTTTGGCTATCCATTTGACCGAATCCTCGACTAACCAGCTCCTTGCGTAATAGTAGCTTATAGACACTAGTTCGCATGGCTGGACACTCCTCCATCAAGGCTACTTCCTTGGCATAAACCACATTTAGCATGGCAAAATCAACGGTTAACTGCATCTGCTGACGGTCCTTGATGGTACCGAAGGCTTCCTGAACCCACTGGTTAGCATCTGTCGCCCTCTTTCCCTGTCCGGCACTCACTCCCGATAGGCGAACATCCATTGCCAGTGGTGGTAGGGTCCTGAACTTCTGCTCCGGACACTGCAGCAACTGATTGGGCTTGACCTGCAGCAACTCCGTGCCGTAATCCATCATCTGGACAGTGAGTTGTCCACTGGGCCGGATGTCCACAATCTTTACTCGCTTTAAATGCCCTTGGTGGTAAACGACACACACATCGTGAAGGCGACATGGGCTGTGTACATTTCGCTTCGTTCCCATGCTCATTTCCACTGCCGCGATCCACTGATTCACCGGATGGGGTGCATCGATCCAAACAGTCGAACCCTTGGTCTGGTACTCAATTGGCCAAACGGCCATGTGACCTAGGTCGTAGGTCCTATAAAGCTTGCAGCGTATGACGGTTCCTGGTTGCTGCAAGGGGTTCCCAGGGGTCGGCATGTCGGCTGGAATGAAATCATGCCTCTTACCGCAGGATATGCGACACTCGCCTTCATTGAGGAGGTACGGACAATAGGGAATGCTCTCATCTGTCGGTGGCTGACAGGACATCCAGGGGATCTCGTCCGTGGCGAGGCCGTGGGCACGGAGAAACTCACTCAGACGTCGAAACTCCAGTGAGTTGCTTTCGTCCAGCAGCAAATAGCTGACCAAAGATTGCTTCTTCTCCTTATCTTGTGGAGCCATAGTAAGATAGTTCGGAATTTGATCAGCCATGACATGGAATCGCTTGACAAACTTCGACCATGATTGGGGGAGACTGAAGTGGACGAGCACCTCGATGTTTCGCACTGGGATCTTGAGCTGGTCAACTTCGTCGCTGAGCAGCAATATCTCGTGTGGCTGCTGAAAGTATATTAAAGAAAATATCACTTCATTTATCTCAGATTTCCGGCAGAGTGCTCGCTCACCTGGTTTTGGGCTTTGGAAAAGCCTACGCATTCGTGCCCAGCTCTGGTCAAGATCCAATGCAGATTGTCCAACTCCATCTCATATTTGCAATATATGAGTGTGCGCCTCTTGTAAGCTTTCTGCTTCGCCAGGTACTTCAGCAGCAGGTCCTTCTTCAAGGTGGACTCCGTGAGAGTAAACTTCAACCTGAGACCGCCGTACATGGAGGCCTCAAGAAAGTCGCCAAAGAGAGCCAGTGGTCTTGCCATGCGCTTCAGGAGCTTCTCGAACTCCTTCGCATGCCACTGCTGGGCCACCACGACCACCTGCATCGATGGGCAAGTACTCATGCCGTTTAGCTTCCGCAGCACTTCATCCAAAAGCTGCGGAGTCGTCAGTCGCAGGCGATCAAAGTCATCGAAGATGAAGTACTCCAGCCTCTTGGAGTCGATCATGGCTATCTCGTGGTTCAGCACTTCGAGCAAATGGTCCGGTGTTGTGACCAGAATGCCGCACGAATTGAGTAACATCATTTGGCAATCAGGAAAGGAATGGCCATGGGTGTTGACCACTCTGAGAACCTGGGGTTCGACGGAGTTCGGCATCAGGAGGGCACAATCGCTGGCCAACGCGTTGGCACGACTTGGCAAATCGACCAGAATTATGGCCAGTGGACCCAGCTTCACCGCGCGACTGAGCCCAGAGTTCTCCATGGATCGGAACACCGAGGAGCACAGCACGGGCAGGTAGCTCCAGGTGCGACCCTTGCCGCAGCTATTGACCAGCATTAAAGATCCGCCGTTCAAGAGATGCGGCCAGGAGTACAGTTGCGTTGGTAGCAGTGAATGGATGTTCAGGTCACTCATTTTTTGACGGATCTCCTTAGCTAGTGGCAACTCATCAAGACTGGTAACAGGATGCACCGGTTCCCGGCTGTGAGCCAGAACTGCACTGGGACTGATGATGTTCTGTGGTTCCGCTGTATTTTCGCAATCCCTTGCCATAATAGGCACGACATTGGTCTTTTTACCAAGGATCTCATTGTAGATGCGATCAATCTTATCCTTACACAACGTAGGATGATTTATTCTACTTTTGGGCACAGAATCAAGCATAGAGTATGGAGTGTGACTGGTTGAGGATGGAATGGAGGTAGCTTGAACTACATCTCGACAAACGGAGCTGGATTTCAACAGCTCCTTCGGCAGCGATTCAGTATCAGACTGTACTGATTCCGAGGACAAGAAGTCTCCTGATGAAGACATTTCATCTGCAGCTTTGTTTGTGGTAACGAAGCTTTCCTGGCTGCTTGTAGACGGAGAAGTCGAGCGACTGGGCGACTTTATAGGCTGACAAAATTCAGGGGTTTGGGCATCTTCATAGTCTGAGTCCCTGTCTGTCTCTGATGAGCCTCCCTCAGCATTAATATCTTCACTATGCTGATTATTTACAGTCGAAGGCATGACTAGGGCAGATATCACGCAACCCTCGTTGGAGCCGGAGACCTGGCTACGCAGGAACCTGGCTGTGTTCGGTACTTGGATGCTTGTACGCAAATCTAATTTCTTGTCTAGCTTTGGAACCTGTTCCAATGGCCGGGTCAAGTTGCGTTCGCTAGAGCCAGACCAGGTCTCCGATTTTCCCAAGACCTTGACAATGTCGAAGGATGCGGTGCTGTAGATGGGTCTCTGCTCGCTGGATAGTTGGGGGAGCAGTTTATTGACAGACATTTGGATGTGGGAGGATGGGTTACCAGACGCCACCAGTTGCATTATATTTTTGACACGAGGACGTGCTTCGATCATGGGGTCATTGATCTCGGCCAGCTCAAAGGTAAAGGCCTCAGAAAAGCTCGTTGCCAGCATGATGTCTTTTAGGGGTTGAGGGCAGGCATGCTTGCCTTCTAGCAAGAACTCGGCGCCATCTTGGAACACCTCCCTCTGGCTGGCAGTCTTGAAGAGGAGTTTGCCAAAATTCTGCTTCCCTTGGCCTTGGCATACGACTTCAAATTTCAGATCAATGGTGTCCTCCAGTAACTTGTCGAAGGTGCGCAGGGCAGAGATGGACCAATTGCTGCCATTCCTGGGGCCTATGTATGCAAGGCTTCCGTCCAGGACATCCCAGATACTGCGGGTCAAAAGCACCGGCAGAGGCCACATATCCAGCGAAGAGCAACAGAGTGTGAAGCCGTAGTCCAGGATCCACACCAGGTACTCCCCATCCTCTTGCCTTTTCACCACACCCCTTAGCAGCCTGGGCGGACTCACAGACTTATAATGGACGATGACATTCTGGTTTACCAGGTACTCGGTTTTGTTCTTTTCCTTGGTGCATTGTTTGGCCAATACTTTCTCCATCTCTCGAACCAGCGCTGCGGATGCCTCCACATCCTTGCGCCTCACATAGCTGAATTGCTGAGGGCTCAGAAACTGGGTTATCAAAATGGTCAGGTCTTCTTTTTCAGGTGGCTTCTCGGCTAATTTGGTGTGAAAAAGAGAATATGGTAAAGGAGTTGCAGAGTTAATGAAGCCCTACATTTTCATTATTAAAGAATTTCCCTGAAAATCCTATTAAGAGCCGTATTTAACTAAGAGATTCTTTTAAAATATTAGTACCACAAGTAAAAATGACCTTAATTATGCTTACAATTCTAACATTATCCCATTAAATTAAGGCAATGACCTCTTTATAATAAGTAAACAATGTTGAAAAATCACAGAAAACCTCTTTAAGCCCAACGATTTTATTTGGCAAAGGGTTCCAGCTAGGAACTTCTACTATTACATATATATGTAAACTTAAAACTCGCTTATACATATTTTCCGCGTGCAGTCATGTGTAAATCGCTGCGATTTCTACGCGTCAGAAACTTTGCCCAAAGCGAGCCAAAAATTGTAAAGCCAGACCAGCCGCAGGATTAAATTTGTGGATGCGGATTGTGATTTCGTTGGGAGTAAATTAGCTAATTTAAGTTGCGGAAAGCGAAAGCAAGTGCGGCACACTTTGCCGTTTCTACTGCAGTCAGCTTCTAAATGGCAAAACAAAGCAACGAGCTAAGCCGCAGCTAAGGAGGTCCTTGTGCCTATTTGCTGTTTGTTTGCGCTGCACTAGATCTGCTGCAGTGCCTCCTGCCGCCTGCTCTGGTTCCCGCTCCTGCTGTAGCGCCACATCCTCCTTGGGGAGTGGCAAGTGGTGCTCAACCAACAATCGGCATTTCTACGTACTCCAAGTTGTTGTTTCATCAACACTTTAAGGACGAGAGCTCCTCGCAAACCCAATTATACAAAGGCAAGGCCCTGATTGTCTCTGCATTATTCGGGTTCATTTAACATGTGCAGGGGTTCCGAAAAGCAATTGAATTACTTGGATTATGATCTTAAATCCACCCCAAAAATAAGCCTCGAAATAAATGATTATCTCATAAAAAATCGCTTACTAATGCTGCCATTGTTGAGCCTGGCAGAGAATATGTAAATCTCCAGATCAGGGATAGTAGCCATCGATCAAAAAAGGTATGCAAAGGCAGCAGCCAAAGCTAATTACTTAATTAAGGATACAAATAATGTAAGTAGAGATGAACTTACCTGGATTGGAATGGCTTCCGCGATGCATTTTAATATTTTATGGATGTGATGTTAATCAAAGGGAAGGAATAATACTTTTGCACCTTTCCCAGTCAATTGTACAATAAGAAAAATTACAGATCTGTAAAAGTAATTGTAAATATAGTATTAAGTAATAAGACAACTTAGATTCCTTATTAAAAACATAGAATAAGAATTCAGATTAAAATAAGAGCAAGAGATTTTAAATTATATGATTGTCTGTAACTTTTTAACTTGAACATCTAATAAAAATTAAAATTAAAATATCCTGAATTTCCTTTTTTGTAATATGCAGATTAATTAACCAACTAAAAACTACCACAGAAAAGCTTTCCGAATTGAAATTAAGACTGATTTGGCTTAATTATGGTTATTTTTAGATCTGACTTGTCAAATTGTCAATTAATACCCTAATTAAAATGTCGGCTCAAAAATGCGAATATTTGATGTCTTCTGGAGAGCATATTATGGCCAACAATGATATGATAGCCAAATGTCATATATTTTCAGATTCGCCGTTAAAATTCCAATTATTTAACAATAAAATACCTAGAAAAATGGGAAATAAAATTTTTGCCAATTTTTCAAAATTTTATAAGGGGTTACATCATTAAAATTGTCAAAAATTGGCAAAATATTTATTTGTTTTAATTTCTAAAATCGATATGCAGATTAATTAACCAACTAAAAACTACCACAGAAAAGCTTTCCGAATTGAAATTAAGGCTGTTTTGGCTTAGTTATGGTTATTTTTAACTCTCACTTGTCCAAAAAATTAGGGTATTAAAATGTCGACTCAAAAATGCGAATATTTGATGTCTTCTGGAGAGTATATTATGGCCAACAATGATATGATAGCCAAATGCCGTATATTTTCAGATTCGCCGTTAAAATTCCAATTATTTAACAATAAAATACCTAGAAAAATGAGAAATAAAATTTTTGCCAATTTTTCAAAATTTTATAAGCGGTTACATCATTAAAATTGTCAAAAATTTACAAAAAATTTATTTCTTTTAATTTCTAAACTCAATATGCAGATTAATTAACCAGCTATAAACTACCACAGAAAAGCGTTCCGAATTGAAATTAAGGCTGTTTCGGCAAAGTTATGGATATTTTTAACTCTCACTTGTCAAAAAAAACTAGGGTATTAAAATGGTGACTCAACTAGTATATAGTTAGTTATATAAATAACAAACTCTTGTTAATTTCAGCAATCACTTATCTTTACTTATACTTACTTTTTCTAGGCCCAATATATTGAGATTTTCGGAACTTATGTATGTAAAGCACAAAAAGAAAGATCCCAGTAAATCTACAAAAAGTCTAAAACATATTTTGATTAAGTATTTCTATAATAATTTTGATCGTAAAGTACTTTTTTTATTGTCATGCGCTGTGATCGGCAGATTGAGACGACGATAACCGAATGACATACATATTTATGGATGTCCGCCAATAGCAATTGAAATCTCGAAAAATCTCATACACACACACACGCTTATTGTATGCACACACACTTACGTACTTACTTGTCAACAGAGAGCCCAAATTTTTTCTTCACTTCTTTCTTTTGAAGAGTCAGCGCATTTTTTGCATGTAAACAAACGCAGTTTTTGATTTGATATGAATTAAATTAGTAGACGATTAGTTTAACAATTGTTTTACGGACAACTTGAAACAGTTTCAACCGGCACTTTTAACTCCTCTTGATCTCTTTGACTTGTTAATTCTTTCAGAAGTGCACCGACTGCAACAATGTTAACCGAACTGGGAAGATTAGAGGTGACAATTGCCAAAGGCTTCATCGATTTAATCGATATTCTAATGAAGTGTTTTTTATGGTCGCCATTTTTAAAATGTATAATTAAAGTGTTACCGCTGTCTTATCTATTTTTAATCAATATCAATGATTCCAGATGTATTTATGAATTGAATTTGTACCCACTTATTCGGATTACAGTTTCCCTGATTATATCGTCCATGAAATTCGCACACTTGGCTCCGACCCAAATTAGCGGTACATGTTTCCTGCGGCAATTGATGGCAATACTTTTCCGATAAATCCTTTTTTCCTATTCCGCACCGTGCTAATTGCAAAACAAAATGCCAACCGTTTATTTAACCCAAAAGTACGGTTTCTTTTCCTGCAAAAAATAGAATTCAACTTTTCACCCCTTTAACGGCCGCAAATTCTCCCCTTTCTGCTTTTGTTTGTCGGGCACCGGGTCGCTCATAAAAGTTTGCCCAAGCAGGGCTGTCATCTGTGCCCCTCACCCCGCGCAGCATTTGTTTTTTATTCCCTTTTTATTTGATTGTTTCATATTTATGAGGATTATATGGCTGAGTGTTGAATATCAGGGCACAGCAGGAGATGGGGGTGAACGTGTGGCAATTTATTTTGTCGGCTAAGAGCGTTACTTTATATTACTTGACTTGCGGTTAAGTCTTCTCTCATTTTTTACTAAGTGCAATCAATATTTTGGATTGACTTGCGAAAGGTTCAGATATCGAAATCTTTTTCAAACATTCAGATTATAATTAATAATGCAAATTAAAAATTATTAAAAAAAAATTGTATTCTTCATTGAAGAGAGGAATACATTTTTTAATTAACATTTTAAATAAGCAATATAGCGCCAAAATTGTTATCTCAGGCAAGTAGTGTGCCCGTTATCTTTTTCGTCCATAAAGTCGAATATGAACGGTAAGAAATGGAACACGGAGGGGGGTTTTTTATTTTTAATTTATTAATTATAACAATTAAATCGAGTAAAATAAAGTACTGTACGTGTTAAGAATTGAATTTACTAATGTTTTATTTGGAGTTTGGGCAAATTTAAGATGCGCAAATGCCTTATAGTGGGGTCGTAAAAATTAGCCGTTACAGAAGGCGCGAGACGGAACCAGTTATGAACCAGTCGCTCCACCACACTACAGGACTATTTTAATTCCCCTGCAATATAAATTCTTAGCATTTTGGTGTGTTTCATCAAAATCCGTTTATCAGTTCAAGAGAAAACTCCACTTTATCATTTATTTCTATATCTGTACTTGCGAAAAAACAATGTTCGTAGATCTGTGACGTCACACGAGTCATGTTGGCGTAGATCAGGACACAGAGCTGGTTCCAGGCTTTCTTGACATTTTATTCAACAGTCAGAGAGAGAGAGAGCTCTCTAGAAAAGCCGCTCTTTTATACGCATACAGCGGCAGCCGACGACTGTATGTGTGCACATGTATTCTCAAGTATTGTAAATATGCCTGCAATTGTCGAGATATACCCTTTACTTTAGAAGTTGATAGCTAATTTTGGAAGACCCTTGCCCCCCATTTTAAAAAACTCTGGTTTTGTCTTACCTTTATATAATAATTATTTAAATTTTATTATTATTATATTTCATAATAATGGCCTTATATACGTATGTAAAAATACATAAAATACATACATAAATTTACATCGGAACAATTGTCATTAGAGTATTTAGCGTGCGAAGCGTGCAAATTATGCGACCCCAACAAATTTTAAGTGCGTATGCACTATGCGTTTCATGCTACAAGGTCAACTTTGCGATTGAACAGGGTGCTTATTTTTATAATTATTTATATGCTTTATTTATATGTATATTATATATTTATATTATGCATATATATTTTATATTGTATGTATTATACAGATATTAAATATATATATAAATTTGATTTTCAACTTTTTTGTTTCGCAGGTTTGTTTCTCTTGCGTTCGCTTATAACTAACAATTACATAGAGATCAACGATTGCTAAGATTTTAAACATTTTTAAATATTTAAACGCTTTCCCATTGACTAAAAGTTTATTCGCTGCATCAGTGACATATTAAGTAACAAGTCACGCACTTTGTGCTCACTTTATTATGCTCATTAATGCCAAAATAACAATTTACAACATTTTTGTGTGTTCGGCGATTTTGACTAATGTGTATTTAAAAGACTGTTTTAAAAATAATAGTAGCCGACAACCACTAATAAATAATATTTTATATTTATATGCATATATATTTTATATTTTATATAAATATTTATATAAATAATATTACATTAATGTACAATATTATGTTCATAAAAAAGAGGTTATATATATATGTATGTACATACATCAATTAAGCTGTTTATATACATACATATTTATGCAATTTAGTTAAACATCCTGTTTAATCATATCTTTTGACACCAATTCCCCCATCCTTTACATATTATATATTGTTATAAATGTATATATATTTATATTTTTTATATTTTATATAAATATTTATATAAATAATGTCATATAAATTTAGAATATCATGTTCATAAAACTGTTCATATATGTATGTACATAAATTAAGCTGTTCATGTACATATGTAGGCCATTTAGTTAAACATCCTGATCAATCATATTATATTAAGTTCATAAAACAGTTAATATATTTGTACATACATCAATCAAGCTGTTTATATATATGTATACATATGTACATATGTATGTATGCAGTTTTGTTAAATATCCTGTTCAATCGTATCTTTTGACACCAATTCCCCCATTCTTTGTATATTATATGTATGTATATTGTTATATTTGTATGTATATATGTATATATACATATGTATAAATATTTTATATTTTACATAATTATTTATATAAATAATATCGTATTAATTTAAAATATTAAGTTCATTAAACAGTTAATTTATGTATGTATGCACATCAATCAAGCTGTTCATATATGTATGTATGTACATATGTATGTGAGCCATTAAGTTAAACATCCTGTTCAATCATATTTTTTGACACCAATTCCCCCACCCCTTTTTAGGGCTGTAACTGAATTTGATTCTTAACCTTGAAATGATTTCGTTTCAAAAACCGTATTCTCGTACAATTACGCATGCATACGCACTCTCTTTCTTATTTGTGTGTACTCACACAAACAAGCACGTTCTATTTTTAGAATTTTACGCTCTCAACTATAAGAGAGCGGATACAGGCCGATTTTCATAGTCAGCTTGCATATTGCACTTCAAATGTTTGGCCGATCGGAGCACGGAGCACTCAAAGTTAGGTGGTAAATAGTAAGTATTGCTTGACAATAGGTTTATATGTATGAAATGTTCCAGAGTTTATTTTATGTTTAAACTTCAAATCTGGAACATTTCATATACATATATATATTTTCAAGCAATATTTAATATTTACCACCTAGCCTTGAATGCTCCGTGCGTTGTGCTCGCAATTGCGCCTGACCTACTCCAATATGACGCGTGTGACGTCACAAGTCTGCGAACATTGTTTTTTCGCAAGTACAGATATAGAAATAAATGATAAAGTGGAGTTTTCTCTTGAACTGCTAAACGGATTTTAATGAAACATACATTAAAATACTACAAATAATGTATACAGTTGCTTTTAATAGAGTATGCTTAATTTGTAAAATGTTTTAAAATGTCAATTAGAATTTGGCTGTCAGTCCATTTTTGGCTAAGTTATGCTCTCAAGAAGACCTCAAGTATGCGGATATTTGGATTCTTAAATTGGCATTTTTTTCCCTCATTTTTGGACAAATCAAAATTAAAAATAACCATAACTGGGCTAAAACAGCTTTAATTTCAAATCGGAAAGCTTTTCTTTGTTAGATTTTATTTGATTAATTAATCCGCATACCGACTTTAAGAATAAACAGAAATAAAATTTTATTCAATTTTTAAAATTTTTAATGATGTAACCCCTTACATTTTTTTTGAAAAATCGTCAAAAATTTTTTACTTTAATATTTCAATATTTTATTATTAAATAATTAAGATTTTAGCGACGATTCCGAATATGAACGGCATTTGGCTGTCATTCCATTTTTGGCCAAATTATGCTCTCAAGAAGACCCCAAATATGCGGATATTTTGGTCCTTAAATTGGCATTCTTATATCCTAATTTTTGGATAAATCAAAATTAAAAGTAATCATAACCTACGAAATAAATTCAAAATAAAAAATCCCCTCTGAGTTCCTTTTCTCACCGTTCCGATTCGACACTAATTTGACGTACATGTAAGAAACATAGAATGCATGCTTCTGGTAGTGCCAGACTGTGTGAGAAAAGTCGCTCTTTTGAACTACCCGGCATTTTTTGGTGAGTAAAAATACCCGAGCCTTGTGCTCAATTCTGAAGAAAAATCAGACAGAGAACTCCTTGATAGTTAAAGAGCTCTCATGGGCGAGCGTTATAAGAACTCGTGAGGAAAATTGCGTTCATAAATTTGCATTGCCAGATATCATAAACTAATATTTTGAGTCGGGTTGGCAGTCCCAGAGAGGGACGTGAAAACGCCGCCTTTTTCCCACACGTCAAAATTATACGGAAAACTAAGTTTTGGGCAATTCGAAAACCCATTCTGCAAAACTTGATTTTCCTGCGATCGCTGGAAAGTTAATTATAATGGAAAAGCCACTTTTCACTTTAGTTAATCATCGATAGTATTATCCATGTTTTTGCAGTTCTAGCCGATAGTTACCCAAAATGGCGCCTGTCAGCAATCGTATATCGGTGTAAGCAGCGCATCACAACTCTAAGCGAAAAAAGGAAAATACGGGCGAGCTGATCGAAACTAATTGAAACTTACAGAACGCCAACGCCGAGATTTGCGCTGCAACCAAGTGACCAATTAGCTCGTGTGCTCCGTCCGCCCAAGCCAGCAAGATAACCAAGTTTAACATACGCCTGGACAACATAATGTCGAAGAACAAAAAACTGTCGCTGTCGGGCGGCGACACGGCAGAGAAATTCATTTACAAACTCAAGGATCTGATATGGTAAGCCGTGTGTCGTCTTCCCGGGACTGGCCAGGACTATGGGACGACCAGCTCAGTCTCATGGCTGCGCCGTTATTTTTCTGATTTTTCTGCGCTTGGATTTAAAGCTAAAGCAATCACATAACCTCAATCGCGCACGGTTGGCGCTCCAAACGAAAATGAAAAGAAGTGAAGTGTGCGTAAAAAAAGCAATTAGCACTCGTTCGACCGCCACGCAGGGCATTCCCGATGTGGTGCCATTTGCTCCAGTCTCCGGAGTTTCATGTAAAACTCCGGTGACCCGACACATCTCGGTTGCTCTGCCCTCGGCGACGTCAACGTCTCTGCGTTGGCGCTTTTTTCGCGCGCGCGCTCTTTTTTTTTTTTTGTGGCTGTGCGTGAAGTATTTTGGCCCAATATGAATTTTGCTAATTGTGTGTTTCCTTTGCTTACAGGGCCAAGATGAAGGGCTTCACCCCGTGGCCGGGCATGGTAAGTGATCGGAATGTTTATGCAGCGTCGACGCCGCTGCCGCCTCCTCTGCCACTGTCGCTGCCGCTGCCATGTTGTGTTTGTTTTCGACTGTACTTTTCGAATGCAGCACCGCTGCTGCTCGCTCGCTGCCGGCGTCTCTGCCGCCGCTCTGCTTCTGTTGCTGCGGGCTACGCACTTGCACACGCTGGTCCGGAATCCGTCTTTTGGAGCTGCTATCGGGCTAGCCAGCGGGCGTTAGCTTTCGTTCGTGTACAGCCACAGATGGCAACATGTGCGCGGTGGAGGAGGGGACAGCGGCGCTCGTCGACGGGCCAAGTGCTCAGATATATTCTGCTATTCGTTGCCAAGGAAATCTTAAAAAGGAGGCGTCCCGAGAGACTTTCAATCAGATTTGGTGGATAGAAAATGCCTTTTCAGTGTTTGTTTTTCTTATTGAAATGTAAATAAGTTAACGTATTTTATAAATCACGCCGTTTTTACGATTTGGTACAGCTTTTTTAATTATTTTTCACATTAAATATATAAAAAAAATATATAATGAAATTTATTAAAATTATAATAGCTATTCTAATTTATAAAAAAGGATTATTAAAATAGGAAAAACGAAAAAAGAATGAAAATGTATGATATTGACTATATGGCATACGAAAATATTTCCTCTACGTTCCTTTTTTGTTAACTCATTGGAAAAAAATTATTATTTGGGTAATCAGTGTGATTTGTATCTTTTTGAAAGCTTAAATTTATTCTTTATTTGGCAATAATTAAGTCTCAAGTTGACTAGATAGATAATCAATAAATTATGGCTAACGAAATGAAAGTCTATTAAATTTCTTATGAAATAGTATTAATAACATCTTCTCCAGATTGTGGATCCGCCATTGGATATGCTCAGCCAGCAGCGCCGCGCGAATTGCAAATGCGTCTTCTTTTTCGGCTCGCGGAACTTGTAAGTTGTTAAATAAGCAAACTGAAGGGAAGGAAAATGAATAGTTCCATAATTTTGCAGTGCCTGGATTGAAGAGAACAACATCAAGCCCTTCGAGGGACCCTGGAAGGATGAACTGGCCAAGGTGAGCAAGCCCGCTGCATTCCGGCACGCCATGACGGATATTGAGAAGTATATTGACGACCCCACCGAAGTGGACGAGCAGGTCAATGCCAGTTGCGGCGGGCCAAATCACGCCACCGAAGCAGACTTCGACAAGATCCGCGATGGCCTCGACAGCGAAGATAATGCAGGAGACGAGACTGTCGCCGATGCCAACAATGGTGTGGTGGCCCATGTGGTCGGTAGTCCTGAGGCCGAAGGCTTGGATAGGGAAAACAATGCAGACTCTGCAGCATCAGCAGCAGATGCCGCCGCCGTTACAGCTGCCGTGACGACGACGCCGGCGACCACAACAAAGTCGGGTGGCAAGCGGACGCCCAAGGCCAAGTCCGTGTCAGCCGTTGCGGTCAAGTCGGCAAAGGCGTCTTCCTCAAAATCAGCACAGAAACGGCGCATCTCCGCACACCAGACGCCCACCGGGTCATCGAGCAATAAGCGTGGCAGGCGGACGGCATCTGGAGAGGAAGCGGACCATGCTGGCTCCAGCTCTTCGCCCAGGCGTCGCATGGAAAATGACGCACTGATGGCATCCCTGGCGGCCAAGCGGGCACCGAATGCAATCGCACTGCTGGACCGCCCAGTGGTCACGCGGCCAGAGACGAAGGCTATCGACATGAAAACACGGTCGAACACGCTGGTCGATCGCGATATCACTCCATCGGATCAAACCTTTGGCTTCCTGGGCCTGGGCATGATGGGCTCGACTATAGTTAAGGACTTGATATACACGGGGCACAAGGTTGTGGTCTGGAACCGCACCATTGATAAGGTAAGTGTTAAAGTTGGAGATTAGAAAGTATTATGGCAATACATTGGCTTTTTTTTTTATAGTGTCAGCCCTTTGTGGAGGCCGGTGCCGAGGTTAAAGACACTCCCATGGATGTGGTGGAGGCGGCCGACGTTATATTCTGCTGCGTTTCGGATCCCAAAGGCGCCAAAGACGTAAGTTTAATACAATTATATAATTTATTGGCGAGCAAGACGAATACATTTAAATTAAATTAGAATACAAAGGAATACGATTTCGCTGCTAAACATCTTTCAACTGTTGCTATGTCAGCATTTATTCAACTCTTTTAACTTACGCATTCCATTCTATTCTATTATCAGCTCGTATTTGGCAACTGTGGCGTCCTGCAGTTGAAGGACCTAAACAATAAGGCCTATGTGGAAATGTCCACCATTGATCCAGACACCTCTTTGGACATTGGCGAGGGTATTAAGCAATGCAACGGTCGCTATCTAGAAGCGCAAATCCATGGGTCGCGTCAAGAGGCAGCCGATGGCATGCTCATCATCCTCGCCGGTGGCGATCGCTCAGTGTTCGAGGATTGCCACTCTTGTTTCAAGACCATCGCAAAGAACACATTCTTCCTGGGAAGTAAGTACAGGCGTTACTTGATTATTCCGAGAGCAATCCCTTAATCCCTTGTTTACATCCAGCAGATGTCGGCAATGCCTGTAAGGTGAACCTGATCTTGCAAACCATTCTGGGAGTGAGTTTGGTCGGACTGGCTGAGGCGTTAGCATTGGGTAAGTGCTTACTTTATAATTTATTAAGAGTGGAAAAGTTAATGTTTGCCTTACTTCTTTCGCAGCTGATCGTTTCTCCATTTCGCTGAACGATATCATAGACATTTTTGATTTGACTTCAATGAGATCACCGATGCTGCTGGCCAAGGGCAAAGGTAAGGGAGAAGGAATCTTATCTTGCAATCCATTCGTCTAATGCTTATCTAAATCCATTTTTCAGAAATGGCCAAGGGCGACTTTAATCCACAGCAGCCGCTGAGCCACATGCAGCGCGACTTGCGTTTGGTGCTTAACATGGCCGAAAACTTGGATCAGTCCATGCCCGTCACCAGCATCACCAACGAGGTGTTCAAGCATACCAAGCGCTTGGGCTACAGCGAACACGATTCGAGCGCCGTATTCGTAAGATCCAGATTTTAACAATTAGTTAACACGACTAACGTTTAAACTATATTTTATCGATTAGTTTAAAGCGTACACCGAACAGAACGGACACTGACATACACACACAACAGCAATGCATTACCCTCACTTCTTACCCGCCCACCAACCAATCAACACTGACAGAGGCGTTCCATCGCAGAGGATACACAGGCGGTCAATGGACCATTAATCGAAGAATGGGCCACGTTTTGTGTATTCCCTGCGATTGGCAGCGTCGTTCTAGCCCCTCAATATCTTTCATAACCTTCCTACATACGAAGTTAGGACTATTGCAACACAGAACGGAGATTTAAACAAGATCGCGAGGCGATTCGCATTGTGGAGGGGGCTTGTCGTCGAACATCAAAACTGTCTCGGTGGCCCTTGGTCCTTCGTTCGGCGAAATTCTAAAGAGGACTGGGGGTGTTTATGTTCAAGCGGATCACATTCATGCATAATGTTAGAATGTTTATTGTATTCTTGTCTATTTCCCAGACAGGAATGGGGATCGTGGACAGGGCATGGCATCGGGCAATGACGTAGCTTCCCAGATATCAAGTAACGTATATGCATACATAAACTGTAAATGTATAGAATAACGCATCCGAATAAATTGTACAAAACATATACATGTAAAGCACACACAACTCTCGAGTGTGTGGAATGCCAAACGAAGCACAGTCAATCCCCGTTGAATGCACCGACCGACCCCAAAAACCTGCCCAATCAGATCCTTATGCATTTACGCCAATCTTTTTATTTTTCACCGTGTAACCCCTTTTGTTCAAACGCACGCAAGGCACTATAGCAAACACATTTTATATATTTTGTCTAAGAATAAAGAGTAAGCTAAACACGATCATTCAAAGTAAACACATTATGCGAAAAAATACATATTTGGCGGCAGATTGGTTTAGCTTTCCTTCCCTCCACCACAAAAACAACACTAAAATGAGACAAACACGGAAACGGAAAGCGAAACAACAGAACACACACCAAAACTGAAACATGAACCGGAAGCAAACAAAATAGCGTAAAAACTTTGATCCTCCCGACTGGCAAGGATCATTATTAATAATAATAATAAGAATATATAATAAATAATATATTTTACTTATTATTTAGTCTGTATTTTGTTGTAAAACAAAGATTAATAAAAAGATAATTTTAATAGTGGATGTAAGGAAATTCAACTGTTTCTAGTTTGCATTGAGATCTGCAAATAAGCATAGTAATATCGGATGAAAATACAGACTATTTGGAAAATGTGACTGCAATAAACATATTTTTGAATTTTAAATCTTTATGAAAATATGTGCCTGTTCTTATAATACTTTTTAATAAGAATAGGAATTATAAGTTGGTTATAAGAAGCTGTAAACGGTGTCTTCAATCAGCACTGTGTTAAAAATTATTTTAACCTCGGACAAGGTTTCCTGTATCATTTAGATTTAAGACATTGACAGTTGTACCATCACCATGGTTTAAAATTGAATCCTGCATATTAGATTTATAAAAAAAAACTCCAAATCAATTTAAAAAGGAATCGGTTTATTTACCATTAGTACTGGCGAGTTTTCTCATATGGACTTATTTGTAAAATATTTTTAGAAGTGTAGGAAACACCAAACAACAGTTGACTATCGGTACAAATCTATGGATACAATTAATATCGATGTCCGAAACGGTATTTTTGTATCAGGACGTATATTTACGGCATGGTATTGGTATTGTAGATTGTAACTTGGTAAATTCTTTTATTTTATGCTCAACAAAAATAGTGGAAGAAAGGAGCATGTGAGCATGTTCCGCGCTCCGATTTATTTCGGAAGAATGCACGAGTTGGTGGGACCGTTGATGGCAGATTTTGCAACACCGATGGTGTCATCGATATTTTGTAAACATCGATGACTTCGGTGTTGGTATCGATGTTTCTCCACCTCTACTAGCGTGTGTGGCAGAATATTATCAAAATTTGTTAAAACAATCAATTCGGAGATAACAATTCGGTACACCTGAGAGCGAGAATGTCGGAAAAGAAGCGCACCCGTCGCCGCAAGGATGTAAGTGAGATTCGTGGGCCCCGACGACGCAATCCAGCTGCGAGGTGCATGTGTGTGTGGGTGGTGCCACAGTCCAATTGGCACGCCGAGAGTGTGTTTGTTTTTTGTTTTGATACGAAACGGCAAAAAACGTGAATTAGCAAAGAGAAAAAAAAAGCTCAGATCACTGATATGGGAGAGGTCATGGCCGCATTTTATATTATATTAAAGTCTTTCTACGCGCTTGTGGGGGGCAAGTTCAGAGGCCAACCAAATGCGTGTGCGTGTGTGTGAGTCTTTTTCGATGGATTCCCTGGATTCAGCCCCCCGCCTGCAAAGGTCTATAATTAACTAGTCCCGCAGCGAGGAGAAATGCGCCATTGGAGCTGCAATTCACTCGTATTTACTTACTTTCCAGCCAATTAATTTTGTGATACATGGTGTAAACAGCTGTGAACTTGTAACGGCGATCTCGCTTAATCCTCTCTTTAACTCAAACTCGCTCTTCAAGCTCTCTTTCTTTGGGCTGGCTCTCTCATTACCAACACTTGTCAGGTGCAGGCAGCCCCACTTATCAGCTGCTCTGTAGCCGCTGTTGATGTTGTTGGGGAAAGTTTCAATACGCTCGTGTACTCTCCACGTGTGTGTGTCCGTATGTGTTTGTGTATTGCTGGTTGGCGCTTGTGTGGTGATCGCCACTCGTTTGACCAGAGTCAAGACTCAATACTTTCTAGACTCTCGGAGCGAGTGCAACACGTCATAGCCAAGGAGGCATTGTGGCTTTGTTATTTACCAAGTTCGCAGTTTCCCATTTCGTCCTAAAATGAACGAGGAGGAGTACTACGAGGAGGAGGAGATGGAGGAGCAGGAGATCTTCGACGATGGCACGGTACTGGGAATATTTTCTGGGGAAAATCCCACGATAGATTCTCCCAAAGCCCCTGTGACGGCTTGAGAGTGTGACGAACACGAAATTGGTGTCGTGGCCTATATTCGCCTATAGCTTCTACCATCGCGATCGATTGCTTTTTGGAACTAAAGTAACACATTTCCTGTATTTTTCCCATTTTCATTGCCAACACAGGAGTACACCGAACCGGGAGCCCAGAAGGTGGACAAGCCGTCGAAGGATGAAAAGAATGTAGCCAAGTGGCTGAAGAAGAACGTGAAGACGAAGAAGACCAAGTTTCTCAGCCACATCGTCGAGTACTTCACATCCAGCAAGGCCATCGACGCTCTGATGAAATCCAAGTTTGCCGAGGGCAGCAGCCCGCTCTTTACCACCCGGGAGCAGGCCGTGGAGTTCCTCGACGTAATGCTGGAGCACAAGTTCTTCCATCGCGCCAAGAAGGTGCCCGTCACGCTGGAAGAGATTCGGGGCAAGAAGGCAGACAAGGAAAAGGGCCAGGACAAAGACAAGGAGAAGGAAAAGGACAAGGACAAGGCAAAGGACGACAAGAAGGACACCGATCCGGAGGCAGAGACTGCACCGGGCGACGGTGGAGCTGCCGGCAACGATAAGGATAAGAAGGAGAAGAAAAAGCGCAAGATACGGCTGGACATGCATCCCGAGCAGATCTTCGTCGACGGCTCCGAGGCCTATGTGTGGATCTACGATCCCATACCTCTCCACTACTGGATCTTCGGCTTTATCCTGCTCCTGGGTGCGGTTGGCATCTGCCTGTTCCCCCTCTGGCCACCACTGCTGCGCAAGGGTGTTTACTATCTGTCCATTGCGGCTGCTGGCTTCCTCGTCTTCATCCTGGCTCTGACCGTGGTTCGTCTGATTGTGTTCACCATTGTGTGGGCCCTGACCGGTGGCAAACTGCACTTCTGGATCTTCCCCAACCTGACCGAAGATGTGGGCTTCTTTGAGTCATTCTGGCCGCTTTATGAGGTTTGATTTCGCATTATTACTCTCATAATATCTTAAAATATACTTATAATTTGATGTTTCTCCCAAAAAGAGCAACTATAACAACGATGCAAATGGCAAAACTGACAAGAAATCCAAGTCTAAGGCCAAGAAAAAGGATAAGGACAGCGATGCCGAGGACACAGCTGTAGATGCTGATGGCGATGCTGACGGCGACGGAGATGTGGATGCAGAGGTCTCCACGCTTGAGCCGGAGAAGATCGAGCTGATCAAGGAACACGACACCGACATGGAGATCCGTAAACGTCGCAAAGTCGGAGCCGATGAGTACGAGGACGAGGATGTGGATGTGGAGGAGTCGCAGACGCAGCCCAAGGATTCCAAAGATGGGTAAGAAGGATCCGCTCTCTCTCTCTCCCTCTCTCTTACTAAATTGAAAAGGATTCCCGTTTTATTGCTCGAATTTTTGTATTTATAATCTGTTTCGATTCCTCCGTGCTTTTTGTTTTGTTTCGTCATAAAAACAACTTGTAAAAGAGCAAGAAACATAAATTAACTCTAGCTTGTAATTGTACACACAAACACATACACTTTGTTCCTTAATAAATAATATTGTATAATTAAAATGCATTAATTCTTTTTGGTTTGCGCATTATCATAACCATTTTATATTTCTGTTCCGAAGCATGTCAATTGTAAATACATTTTTCTTTCGTGATCAGTGAAGGTTCTCATTTAAGCGGTAGTTTGGTTATTAAAAGTACTCATTATTAATGGCTCATGGTGAACTTATTCCTTGGAAATTGGACACATAAGAAAGGTGTGGGAAATAAAAGGTTTAAGTATCAACAGAGTAAGTTTTGCATTCATTTCGTTATTATTTACAAGCTTATAAATAAATTGTACATAAAGCAGCAGCTACACTTAATAAGCAGAGATGATTCATTAATAATTTCCATATATTCTTTTTTCCAGTACACCACGCACCTCGGGATCGGATTCTGAGAGCTCGAGCAAAGATTACGAGATAATCAGTTCAAGTGAAGTGCAAAACGTTGCTGGCAACTAGGATGGATGCAGAAACAACCCCACAATCTATATTAATATTTAATGATCCACTTCTAGCTAATTGATAAGAAGACATAGAACAGAATCACACATCAAGTACATCGGCAGCACATGAACTATTCCAAGTACGGCAAAGAGTAGACAAACTCGAGCGAGTTCAAGCCGCTTCGTCATTAGTTTTCGATTTGTTCGTTTGAAATATCTCTTCAGATTGAGCTTAAGCTTGAAAGTTTTCCTTTCAATACTTGTATTTGGCGTTAGTCCGGACACACAATAATTCCTATATGCAATATTACGTTGACCCAGAGGCATTTTGTTTCTTTTTTAAGCTGCAGTTTTGGGTCTTGAGTTGCGCGGTATGTTCTCAAGCCTTTAAACAAATTACATTTATTATTTTTTTTATGTGTATTCATACGTTTGTAAATGTATACAGTGGAGCCCGGCACTGCTGGTAGCGAGTGCAGGAAGCGATTACAATTGATAATAATCATAGCGAGTACGTAGATGAGAGCGCGCATACCGAGGCTATGCGCATAAATATTTACTCTAAATGTAATTAAAGTGAACTAACAACTTAATGAAATTAGTAGTGTAACACGCAATTAACTATTATATAAAATAAAGCTAGGCAATTCTGATCTGATGTGAGAAAGAGCGTTTTGAGCGTTTTGTAGTTCTTGCTCGAACGTTTTATTAAAAAATATACAACTTATAATTCGTCTTTAAAATGTCGTTCGATATGGTATTGATTAAGCATCAAGTTTAGCATGTGCCAGGCTTGTCTCGGCAGGGCTAGCCCGAAGATCACAGCACAGCCGGATAGCTGACAGGGATATAAGTGTCCTTAGTTGGCTAATTAACACACTTTCTGGAATAATACTCACAATTATGATAATGTAAGACAGCCAGGAGAGGATGACATATGCCAAACTAGCCAATCCGCCCACAAAAGCCGCTGCAGGATTGCGGTAGCGCACTTCAAATTTGTGTTCAGGCTTGTCCATGGAAGTTCCTTCGTACTAAAATGTAGAAAACTACTAAAACCGATTGCAAATGTACTTAAACTATTTGAAAAATTAGACATAATTGAATTTTAGGCTCTAAAATGTTTGACATCCTCCTCTATCACCACACACATTTGAACGCAGCCTGGCTTCTTACATGGAAGCTGTAACAACACATGATCTGTAGAATCTGGCAAGAACCTTATTGGGTTTTGACGCTTCGATATATCCCGCGACTGTATAATCCTAGTGCATCCGTTGAATTCCAATGGATTGGAAATACTGAGCTTGGCGAGAAGTGTGGCATCCGTGGGATAGCTCACGATCCAAAAGAAAATTCCAGTTGGTAATCCATTTTTGATCCTATCAGGGGCAGCGAGCAAGACCAGGGGATGTTCTCGAAATGGAGACGATTGCCGAGGGCTGTTTGGGGAATATTAATAAGTAAACCAAGAAGAGTGCGCTGTAACCTACGTATCCCTCCTTATACTGTTATATAGCAATAAGGTCACAAAGGTGTTCCCGTGGGTTAAACTCTCGCAGTTGAAGGATAACTGGGTGGGTAATCCCTCCACCACTCGGTGATAGCTCTCGTCAAATCCGTATCTATGGTCTCTTTTGAAATGGGTTGCCATGGTCCTCGGCGTGAGAGAGTCTTCACATTTGTATACAGGACAGTTGCACGCTTTCTCCCTCCTAGACTTCAGTTTATCCTTAGTGGATAATCTTGTTTTATCTTTTTCTATTTTGATTACTTGCCAGTTAAGAGCAGGCAATCCTGGATAGGCAGTCCTTCTGTGAGTGAGTACTGGCTCCGAGGGGCCATCTGAATCGGTACCAAACATTTCAGCCACTTTCTCTGGAGCTTGCTTTACAACCTGACTTTCTTTCATATCATTTGCAAAGGGATATCTTTCATTTTTGGTATTTAATTTAAGGCTGATCAGGGTTGGATTCATTTCATCTATCTCTGAATCCTCCAAATTGGGAAAATGTAAATATTCGGTTGGTGCCACTAATGTGTTCATAGGTTTTCTAAATTCATGTAAAGTAGCACTTTCACTTTTATTCCCTGAATCCCAGCTAGTTTCAGAACTTAGCTCTGGTACTTGAGCTGGGTCTCTTCGTCTTTTCTCGTGCTTTATTTCTAGTTCTTCTACTTGATCATATCTTTTCCACTTTGTTTCTGAGGGAATATATTTGCTTAATGTCATGGCTTATACCGATCTTCACTAGTATTACCTTCTATTAATTTCATGGGCTTAGGCTTCGTTCTCCTACTTCTGTACTCTTTTTCTTCTAAGGAGTCAGACTGTGAGGAGTTTTGATCATAAACAAACCTGGTAAATACTTCTTCTTTTTGTATCAAGCTCTTTCTCTGACGCACAAAACCCTCTGAGGTTTCCATCACAGACCAGTCGGGCCACACTGCTCTGGCTTTCTTTTTCGTTTGGAGAACAGAACGATCATGTCCCTCGGGAGAAGAAGCTATGTGGGGTATTGGAGTGTCGGGTCTGCTAGCATAGTCTCCTGTTTCTTGACTATGATCTTGGCAGGCATACTGTAACTCGCTGATATCTATATCAGGCACACGGAAGTCAAAGAAAGACATGGCAGGTGGATTTCGAACCTGACGTTCTGAGAGTTTCCCCACTAACTGCCCGACAAAGGAAACCATCTGTGGCTTGGGAAGGTCCCCGCACATGTGGTAAGCACTCTCAAAGACTTCAATATTCCCGGTAACTATTGATCTTTCCACAGGATTGCCGTAAGCGATTTTTTTCGACAATACCAGCAAATCTTCCCAAGTAAGTTTCTTAATTTCCATTTCAATCATTCTTTGCTTACGTCGACGGCTAAATGATGCGTCTGAATTAACTCGGCAGACTCGTTGCTTTCTGGCTGTAGACTTTAGCTTTGTAAACATCTCAGCTGCAGATTCTTCAAACTTTCTTGGAGGCTCACTTTCTTCTGATCTCTCCCTAGGGTCACCTTCTTTATGGATTCTAACAACGTGTCCACATTTGGTGCACTTTGAGGTTGAAGATTTAGATTCCGAAAGACGCTCCCCAAGCTTTTCGTTCTCTCTAGAATTAGCCTCAACTTTTTGATTACAAACTCGAGGAGAATCCTCCAAGTCCTTAGGTACCACTTTGCTGAAATTCAAGAGAGGAACGTAACTCTTTGAGAGATTTCCCATCAACTTTTTGTCAAAGGAAGCCATCTTGGGTATGGGAAGGTCTGCGGACATGTGGTAAGCTCTCTCAAAGGTTTTAATATTTTTGGTAAATCGGAAATGGCTTATTGGAGTTTTGGGCCTGCTAGCATTCTCTTCAACTTCATGACTATGATCCCAGCCAGAATCCTTCGAGTCGCTGAGATCTATATCAGGCACACGAAACTCAAAGAAAGTCATGGTATGAACGTCACTCTCTGAGAGATTCCCCGCCAGCTGTCTGCCAATGGAAGCCATCTTGGGCTTGGGAAGGTCTCCGGACATATGGTAAACTGTCTCAAAGGTTTTAATGATTCTAGTAACTAGTTTTTTATCTTCAGGCTTTTGCTTTCTGGTCACAGGTGGGACTCTGACAACCCCTTTGACTTGCTTTTTAGCCACAGATTCTACCCTGACTTGCTGCTTGGGCAGGGTTTTCCTGGGAGCAACTGATTGACTACATATTGGATTCAACTGTATTGGCATATCTTCCCAACGATATTTTTTTCTAGGAGCTGGACATACGCGCTCCTTGCTGGCAGTATGTATTAGCTTTGGGAACTTGACTGATACCGAATCCTCCAACTTTCTGGGTAGCTTACTATCTTCTGATCTTTTATGATTTCTAGCATTGAGATCGCATTTATTACACTTTGAAGTTGGAGATTGGAATTCCGAAATACGCTTCTTAACTGAAATCACCCTCTCTGCACTTGCCTTTAGTAAGGATCCGCCTAGTCTACTGGATCCTTTGCTATCTGCACTATGTTTAGTTGATAATACTTCTGAATACTCCTCACCATTCTTAGTTTTATTTGGGGAAACTACATTTTCATTTGGTAAATCATCAACAGTGTTTCCCTTCTTCTCATTGGATAGCTCCATCAAACCTAGGTTCTCGAGGATCTCATCATATTCGGATTTTTCAGTTGGCTTCACTGGCGGCTCATTAGATTTTCCAGCTCCTTCTGCTCCATCAGCTTGACTTGAAGATGCTGATGATGAGTTGGTGCTGTCCTTGGTGTCAGCTTTTGACTCCTCGGATAGTGGCGATTTGTCGGTGGAAGGGCCAGAAGACGGCTTGGGTACCGGAGCTGGGGGCAATGTATGGGGCGATACCCAGATACGGCCCAAGCTTGACCCGTAGTTCCCTATGCGGTTGTTGGGCAAATCCGGACGTTGGTCCATATACAGAGAGTTGGGGCGACTGAGCATGCGTCGGGCCTCGTCTACGACGAGGGCGTCCTCGGAGGGTCCATCGTACTCCTCGAAGGGAGCGAACTGGCTGGCCAGCTGGCTGTCGGTGTACTTGGGCTTAGACTTCGATGAATTTGAGCCACCGCCCTGCATCTTCTGCTTGTTGTGGACCGAGGAAAGGGGCGCCTGTGGACGACTGAGGTGGCTGCTCGGTGTCCCCCAGATATGGCCGCATCTCTTGGATATGGCACCTCCAGACGGATCTGTTATGGGCCCTTTCAGCGGAGTAAACTTCTTCACAGCCTGGCTATCATAGATCAAGCGCTTGCGTCCATAGTTTGGATGCATCTCCTCTCGGGGCGATCCCGAAGGAGCGGGCGGTGGCGATGGCGACGATGGTGGTGGTGCCGAGGGCTCCGGCTGGCGATCCACGTAGCGGCGATCCATCTTACCAAGTATCGGGGGTAGCTTGTCAGGACAGCCATCTCCAGCTTCTCCAAGTCCACCTCCTGCTGTCCTGGCCATGCCCCCGCTGTTGCCACTGCCACGCCCGCGACTGGACCTGGTCTGCGGTTTTCTACCCTTAACGCCCACTTTAAAGCGGGCCGCCTTGTTCTTCTGGGCAGCTTCCTCGGCGTGGCGGCGTTGCAGCAGCATTTTCTGACGCTCGGCATCCAGCTTCTCCTCCTCGTCGCTGGAGCCACTGAGGAGCGAGCGAGGACGTCGGCTCAGGCCGCACACCTCACAGACATTGTACCGGCTGACCGGAACGTGGATCAAGGCGCGGGGTAGCTTCTCGCACACGCACCATACTTGTTGCCCGAAAAATCCTGTGTTATCCATGTAGAGCGAGTAGAGCTTGTAGAAGCGGAACATCTGTGGCTGGACTCTGAGAATTATTTCTTAAAACTAAAACTCAAGTGTCATAGCGGAAAAAGATTCGCAAGCAGTGCTGGAAAGGGCGGAAAAGTTACCAGAAGCTTCTAACCCGATCAGTGTTGCACAGCGGAAATATACTAATATATGATGACAGTTGCTTCAGAAACATTCAGATGAATACTAACAAAATCAGTTGGGGGAACTACCACATTATATTTGGACAGCCCAATATATTAAGCTCTCTCTCCCTGACATAAGCAACCTTGTTGATATGATAACTATGGCCTTTGTGAGGAAGGCCAAATTCAAATTTAATGCCCGCTTAAAATATAAAACCCCTTTTTATGCAATCATTCCATAAAAAGGGAAGAGTGTGTACACACGAAATTTATCTTTGTGAATGGTACGTCTTGCCTTTCGAATAATATATGTACATACATATATAATTTCATGAAATCTAAACTAATTAATAAATTCCCCAATTTATTTAATGTAGCTTAGAGTAAAAGAATGGAGAGAAGCGTCACAGAAAAGGGATTTTTAAATTTTTAATTCTAATATGCAATGAATATATTAATTTTTAATTCCAGACCGAATTTTCAATTAAGTCAGCGACTTTTCTGGCAACCCTGAATATCTTTAACAGCATTTGTTAATTAATGTCGGTTTTCTTTGAACAAATATTAGCGATAACCTACTTTCATGACGAACATATTGTTTCATAATTTATAAATTCCTTCCGAACACATACATATCAAAGCCAGCTTGCACACAATCGTATAAACAATGAGAACCCACTAGGCCATATTCGAATAATCTTTCATCATTCACTTAGTATTATTTGCTTATTCACTTGGCTTTGTTGGCATTAAACGTAATTTGTAATTGAACTCTCTGTGGCCGGATGGATGGCACCGCCTGTACGTACCATTGCTAGCCACTCACCGAGCTGGGGAATTTAATTAAGGTTCAGCTGCATTTTTAATACACATATTGCAGTTGAGTAGAAGTTGTATTGCATTTTTGTGCACAGGAGTTGTCCGAGTCGAACAGCTCTTTTCAATGGACTGCTGCGTCCTTTGAGAACAACTCACAAAATAACTATCAAGTATACTATGGACACACATACCGAACACACACCTCCCGGAGATGCAGATTAGTTGCATGCCAATCTAAGTGAAATTTCATGTTTCATATGCAATTACAGTCCTGGGAGGAGGAGTACAACGCACATGTGTATTTATACCTATAATTGACAAACACACTACACTTCTCCCTGCCACTCAAATATACTCGGAATTTATTTGTATTTTTCCAGCAATAAATATGCACAATGCTACGCAGAGAGCCAACTGTTGACCCAAATAGTCGTCGGCTCCTTGAGCACCATCTGCTTTAATTAACTCGATGGTATTTGATTGATTGGCCTAATCCCTCAGCTCCACACCTAGGACCCCGCCCAACATCCAACCCATTTCCTTGGCAAAGTCAATAAACACATTAAAAGCGCATCGCCTTACAAAATGTTCTGCATCTTCGGCTCATTGAGCAGCTCGTGAGGAGTGGATACAGGAGTGGGGATCCAAGGCGTCTGCCAGGGAATTTATGCACTCAAATCAAGCGGACCGATAAATTATGGGGCCAGCCGTCGTTATCCTGCAGGGAGTTGCTGCTAAGCTGGAGTCGCACGTCCTGCTCCTCTGTCCATTTTGAATTACACGCGGCTCTCCGGGATTTATGCGCGTCACTGGCCATAAAAATATTATTCGCAGACTACGCAGACTATAGACCCTACGAATCGGCGCCTAATTGTTCAGGCATTGAATGTATTTCAATATAAACGAATACAATAAATGCACAGCGAGAAAGAGGCCTTAAATTCAACATAAAGCATTGTTAAATTGCATTTTAGAGTGAGTATCTTAAAATATGTAAT
>VNKC01001968.1:0-13568 GCA_008042775.1 Drosophila pectinifera
TATAATAAAAATAAAATATTTTTCATATTTTTAAATACAAATAGAATCAAATATCCAAGTGTTATAACTAGCAACCCTAATTATCCTAAAAGAACTACGAATAAATATATTTTTAAATTTAAAAATAAAATATCCCAGAGATCTTAGCTCCTTGTGTTGTTAAAGAAGGGTTAAGCCATGTGTCCGTCGGTGTGGCATCCATCCTTAACCCACAACGTACTATCTTTTCGGGCTTTTTGTTCAGGAAGCTCCTTCAATGTTCTGTTTGCAAATTCGTTGGCAATTTGGGTGCCCGAACTGTTTGTTTACAGTTGGAAAAATCCGTTTCTAAAATTAGGAAAATATACAAAAAATGTTTCAAATCATTGGAAGATATTTTAAGATATTATTTTAGCTTAAGCTTAAAGAACCTTGAATATATTAGAATTTATTCAAGTTGTAGAGTTACTTTTCCGAATTTTCCCAGTACAGGTTAGAAAGGTGAAAAGGGAAACTCCAAGTAGAGGGAAAACGCGTGGATTTCGAGGGCACTTTGTTGCACTTTTCGACTGCAGGAAAATGCAGGGCCATCAGGAGGGGCAAACGGGTAAATGAACTGCATTTTGTGGGCTTGCACTTGTGGCCAAATGCTGGCCAAAATGGCTTGGATGCCTGAGAACATGGCCACGACATGTTGATTGAGGCGTTCCCAAAGGGGGGAGAGGGAAAGCGTGTGAAAACTCTTTTGCTAAATGTGCCTATTACCCTTTGAAGTTGTTTTTAATTAATTAATAAATAAGCTTCATTACTAAATATTTTATTAAATTACTGTGACATTTTTTGAGTCTACTAAAGAGTTATAAAAAAAATTCTTACCAACCTTTTCAGATACATTCCTTTGACTCCTTGGTTCTTTGCCTAATTTACCAAATTTTACACTTGCCCAGAAATCAAATAAATTTAATTAGAGCATGGCCACTTCGACATGGGTTTTCCCAGAGCCATTCACCGATTTTCCAGCTCGGTCTTCTCTGTTTTCATTTGTGATTTTCCGATGTAGATTGAGAAATAAGAATCGAGACTCCAAAGGGCCGACAGCCGAGAGCCGAGAGCCGTTGAATGTGGCCCAGTTTTGGTATCTCAAGTTGGCCAACAGATGACCAACCGGGCAGGCACCGCAGCAATTTGTACAAATTTGTTAGGGCTCATAAAAATGCCGGGCTCCGAGCCTCTTCTCGATTCCCCCGGTCTTGGCCCTGGCAACAACACATGGCGCACAGCCTGAGAACCGAAATTAATTGAAAAATTAAACTCACACGATGAGTACACTCTAAAAACTACTTGCTTACTTAATTTTCAATATACAAAAGCATTTAATATTTCATCTTTCTAGTTCTAGTTTCCAAACTACATTTAATACCTGATCTTTTATTTCCAATTCCCAAACTAATGTAGGTTATATCTCCCCTTACACTTTAAAGTCTGAATAAAGTGGTCTAGAATTTGGAATATTTTCTCACCGTGTACGGTGGATCATCAAAGCGATGGACAGCAGGTTGAGATGTTAACGGAATGGGAAAATATTAATATTTATAATTTCTCTGGTATTGTTCTCACTCAGAGGCGGGGCGGAGTTGACTTATGCGACAGTTTTATTGGGCGTCGGCATCTTGGATGAAGTCAAACCTCGCTGGAGAACAAGGGCCGCCAAGGGGTTAATGTTAATTGCGCCTTTATGCTAAGCGGGAAAACGTCTGTTTTCCGCTCTCTAGAAATAAAAAATAAAATAAACTCAGCTCTCGAAAGTCAAGACACCAGATACCCATTGTGTTTTTCGCTCGATTTTTACAAGTTCCAAGGAGTACCAGAAATTAACCAGAAAAATCGATTGTTATTTGGGCATCGCTTAACCCATTCGCTGACCGAGTCATAAAAACAAATCTCACACACAAAAAACAAAGGCTGCGAAAAAACGTGCACGCATTTTTTAACCCCCTCGTCCTTTGCCGGAAAATGGAAAATGAAAATGAAAATGAAACCGTGCCCTGTTCTCGTTCCACATTTACTCTTTTTTCTCTAATTTATGTCTCGCTCGGCTGTCGCACTTTTTATTGTTTTATTACTTTACGATCTAGCTAAAAAAATACCAGAGAAGAGACATAAAAGAGTTGAGCGAAGCAGGGCGAAAAAACAGCAGGACGAAGGGTTAAGCGGAGCAAAGGATATTTGCATTACCGAAGGACAGAGGAGACTAGTGTTAAATGGAAAAAATAATATCATATAGCAAATAGCTTTAAATATGTAAAATATTAATAATAAAATGCAGTTTGTAAAATCTATATATTCGGTAAAAGTATTATCAATTTAATAAGAATAGTAAAATAATATTCATTGTTAATATTTATTGGGAGTTAATCAAATACCTTTTCCATTTTGATTTATTTATATTTTTTACTATGATTTATACATCAAATAAAGTATGACTTCTTTATATTTGCTGTATACTGCGTAACATTTTAATACTTACTCTCATAATATAATAAAATAATTGCCAATAATATATATCTCTATAATATTTATTGGTATTTCTTTAAATGTCTTTTCCCACTTTGATTTGTTTATATTAATTATTACGATTTATACTTCAAATAAAGTATGACTTGCTTATATTTTCTTTACGGTGTTACTCACATAACATAAATAACATTTTAATACTTACTATTATAATATAATAATATAATTGCCAAGAAATCAATATATATATATATATATATATAATATTTATTGGTAGTTTTTCAAATGTCTTTTCCCACTTTAATTTGTTTATATTTATTATTACGATTTATACTTGACTTGCTTATATTTGCTGTATACAGAGTAAAATTTTAATACTTACTCTCATAATATAATAAATTAATTTCCAAGAAATATATAAATATATATAAATCCCTATAATTACTTACCAATTTTAAGGACCGTGTCAAGCAGTCAGAGAATTATTTATTTGCATTGCCAAAAAATACCTACAGGAATAAGGCAGTAAGGTTGAAGAGAGGTAAAAGAAAGAATTGACCTGAGGTCCTGTAGCCTGAGTTTCCACTTTCGGCCCTGGCTTTGTTAACCCCTTTTCGCTCTACAAATACAATTTGCAATTGTTCGCCAAACGGCGAAAAAGGGGTTAAGCTGGGTAAAAATCTCGCTGTAAACTACCAGGAATCGCGTTTTACGGTCGTTTTTTGTGGCCCTTCCGCGATTTTTGTGTGTGTTTTTTGTTTATCTTTATTTTTGGGTGGGTTAGTTTTTTGGGATAGGTCAACTCTTTACTTTTTACTTAGAACTTGACCCAGTCTATTTAGGTTTGTAGGTTTCTAGTGCAGTTCCTCGATATATCTTTTTTTGCCTTTCGCAGAAGCGAATCCTTTCTCTAAGTCCTTTTTAATGTTTTGGGTGGGATTTTTTGAAGGAAGATTTCTGAAGGACTTCAGTCGCTGCGTTTTGACTTTGCATTTGTTGGGTTTGACTTTATGGCCAGGTTTTCAGTCAAGGTCTAAAGGCAATCACAAGTGACCTGAAGCACAAGAAAATGGGTATTTCAAGTTCTATTTTTATACAAAATTTGCAGATTTAGTAAGAATTATTTAGATATATTAATATGGAATAGGATAGTTAATGTTTAAGTGCATTTTTTTTATCATTATCACATTTTTTGGATTGCCAACTATTTACTATAATTAATTATTTAATTCCAAGCCCAACATTGTAATATTTAAAATATATACCCAATTACCTCATTGGAATATCTTTATTTGTTAATATAATCACATAATTTTCCACTGACGGTGTGTAGCTAAAAAGTAATCTTCAGTTACATTTGTTTACCTTCATTTTTCTTTTAAAAAAATCAAAACAGTGTCGGGAAAAGATAAGGGAATTGAAATTTGTTCAACTTAGGTGCGCATCATTTAACTCTCGGCAGAAACGAGCCGAGTGGAAAACTCACATGAAGGGACATCCCAGGATGCTCTGTATCTACGTATCTTTATCTGAATCCTTGTGGAAAAATGCAGGGGTGTGGGGATAATTGGTAACAAGGAGTAATCGAAACCCGTCAAAATGGCAAACACAACAATGCAACTTAGGCCAAGAAAACGAGCTGAAAAGAAAAAAAAGGTCCTAAGCACATTACTGGCAACAAAGAATAAGATACACATGTGTGCACTTAGAACAAAATAATATACAAAATATAATATTAAATGTATATAAATATTATAATATAAGTTTACTTTTAATAATTATTATAGTAGTTAAAAGATAGGGGTTTAGGAAGGGTTATTGATTTTCAGTCTTAATTTATTTGCCATATAATATAATATGTAATTTTTCTATGAATCCCTATATATTATTTTTCCTCAGTGTATTTGTGTGTGATGTAGGCACATATCCTGACGATCAGCTGCCTCCGTTTGCTCGAAAAGATAATGCCTGCTGACAGATTATTATTAGCGCAACATTAACGTCAAATTACGCATCTATTTTGCGCACTTTATCTCGATCTCTGCTGCTATATATGTACTATATATGCCACATATCCCATAAAAAGCGGTGCAACATCAAAACGAGGGATTAGCCCCCGGGATTACTGGACCCCATGTGTGTGTGTGTATTTGTATCTTTTTCGAAGATGGTCAGTGTATCTCAAGCGGAATCCGGGCAGGTGGAAGGATATGTGTATCTTGCAGATACGGCAACATTTGCTAATCAGGGAGTTCTCGAAAATATCTCAGATTTCTTCGGGCAAATATGCATGTGGAAAACAAAGTAGATATGGGAAGGGATAATTACATAATTTTGCAAATTGTATGGGAAATTGTGAAGGGGGGAGGGGGAGGTTAGGCAAATACTTTGAAAATTTTGCAAATATTTGCGTATCTTCTTTGCCCTTCAAAGGGTAGATTATACAAAGATATTTATATAAATACCCAGGTTGGCTGTTGAATTTATTAAATAATACTTAAAATATAACTCTTTAAGGATTTAAGTGAAATATATACTTAGATTTCTGATTAAATAAGTTAATATTTAACTAAATATAAAGTAAAGTAAAATAAATAATTTAATTAAATATTATTGCATTTAAATATAAAGCTTAAAACCTCTAATTTAAAGAATAAATAAATCTAATCACAGAAAATCCCACAATATCTTGCGAGTAATACAAACAATTCCCCCCAAGTGTCTGAATTAATTCCCGGAAAATCCGAAAATCGGGAAATCCCACCACCTGACGCCACTCCCACAAGTGGAAACTACTTTCGGCCGAAGGGAGGAGGATTTGCCGGGGGAGGGGGGGACCTCGGACGAATGCGTGACAATAATTAAAAGACTTCCAATGCAAACAGCGCAAATGGAATGAAAACAAAGTCGCAGGCCAAAACTAAATAGGAAAAGCAAATTTTCCACCCTGCCCCCAGCCCCCTGGCCTCCGCATCTTTTCGCCACGACCCCCGCGCACACTTAACCCACTGTCGCCAGCGACTTGAAATGCACAAATGTTTGCCTGTTTGCCTGTCTATTTGTTTGTTTGTTTGTTTGTCGTTTGTCGATTGAGACGGCTTTGATTTGCGCTGAGCTGATTTTGATGGGTGGCAGCGCCGCGGCACAGGGTGTGCCGGGGGAAGGTGGTTATCCCGCCTCTGAGGCGGGGAGGGGCGACGCAGGCGGTTTGTTGCGACAAGTGCGCTGGTATTTGCAAAGCCGTTGTGTGCATAAGCGACGGCGATTATTGACACAGCGCCAGCTTCGCTACAGTGGGCCCTCGCCAAGATAATGTTTCACCTTTTAAAAAACTGTGTTATTTGAGGTTTACTGTTAGATTTTACCTACTTGGAAGGCCAGAGACTGTTACGTAGCCATAAGAAATCTATATGGTTCCCCCCAAAACCCGTTATAAATTACAGAGCCCTGATTTCAGTAGTCTCCAGATTATTGGCACCATTTTCCGAGGTGCGTCTGTACAAATCGAACTCCAAAGAGAGAGTGTGTGTTTCCAAAAGGTAAAGTCCGGGTAATCTCCGAGTCCCCCTCAATGGGGCCACGCCTTCCCCCCCCGTCGAAAAACCCTTTTCCGTGCGGTCGTGCGTGAAATTTAATCAAAGCAAGACTTAACCCCCCGAAACACCCTGTAACCCCTTGGAAACCGATGTGAGCCATCAATGTGGCCAACAGTTTTCGGTGTCCCAAAAGTAGACGACATACAAACAAGCGGAAATGTTGCACATTTGTAACTTTAGCACAGTTTTCCGGAGGAGGGGGAAAAGTGGGGGAAAAACGAAGCGAAACTTTTCCATCCACACCAAGTGCAAATTTCTGTCAATTGTTGTAAATGGAGTTTCCTTTTTCCTCTGTTTCGGCAATTTGTCCAACAAAGTGTTTCGTTTCTTTTTTTTTTGTGAAAAAAGAATGGAGGGAAAAGTTACTTAAGCCTAGAGTGGCCGTTCAAAAAAAGCTACAACAGAGAAACAACTATTTTGTACGTTTATCGGGTCTCCACTAAGTATCGATCATTTGGGAATGCCAATTAGTTCTACTTATCAGCTTTTTCAATTTTGGCGCCCACTTTCTCGCAGTGTTGCCTTTTCGCGCTTTGCAGCCCTGGAAATAAGCCAGGGCAATTCTCGATATTTCTGTTTTTGGCGATGAAGAAGAAGAAGAGGCGAAAACAAAACAGCTGAAGACCAACAACAACAAAGAAAATGAAGAAGAAGAAGAAGAAGAGCAAGAAGAAGAAGAATGAGCAGACATGTAGAGGAGAAAAATAAAGCAGAGCAAAAGCAATCACGCGTTTATTTATAAATCGGCCCACCAACACAAAAACAGAGAAAGAGAAAAACAAAGCTGGGCCGAAAGCAACAACAAAAAATGACCATTGTCTTGCACCCGGCAACGTTATCTCTCTCCTGCTCTCCCACAGGCACGGCTCTTTCTGCCTCTCGCTCGCGCGCTCTCTCCGTTTGTTTTCATCGAAAGATTCGCGGTCGTCGTCACGTGGAGCGCAAGCAACGAAGTCGGCAGCGGCATCGACGCTAACGCAGTTTCCCTTTTAATCGTCACTTTTATTTGCGGTCTACTTTGTGCTTTGGCATCTATCTGTCACCTACAATGGGCCGAATCTGGCATTTAACGTCACTGAAAAAATGCGATTTTCTGCCAAACCAAGATACATATGTGCATATATGTTTTCGTATAGCACTCTTATACGTTTCCATGACATTTTATTTACAAAACTAATGGCTATTGTACCTTTCCGCATAGGGAATCCATAATTTACACGGGTTTAAGAACTCAATGGCAACCGAATATGTATGTAACAGGCAGGAGTAGGCATCTCCGACCCAATACAGTATACATATTCTTGATCAACATTAATAATCGAGTCGATATACATAGCTATATCTGTTTGTCTATGTGAAACAATAAATTTTAGGGACTATAAGAGCTAGAGCTACCAATTTTGTGAACATATGTATATGTACATACGCATCTATGCGTTGCATGCAGACCAAGGTTGTTTCATTTCGAATTTGGCCACGCCCACTTCCGCCCTCGAATAGTCATGAGTATATATGAAATAAATAAATTTATGCTCTAAAAATTTGATTGAAATCGGTTGATTAACATGGCAGTTATAAACAATAAAGTTTATGTGTATTCTGGCAACACCAATGGGTGGTGCTCAACATGTTCTTAGCACCATATTTCATTTTTCGGTGGTGGTCAAAATGTTCCTAGCGATATTAGTAAATATTTTTTTCTGTCTTCCGCCCTGTTAAATTTAAATTTTTTATAATTTGAATTAAATTAAAAAAGTGAATAAGCCATATCAATCTTCCTTTCCACCACATAACTTTGGGAAATAAATAAATTTGTGCATACGTGCTCTAAAAATTTGATTAAAATCGGTTGATTAACATGGGAAATATAAACAATAAAGTTTATGTACATTTTTTTCAGCAGCAGTGAGTGTTACCCAACATGTTCTTAGCACCATTTTTCATTTTTCGGAGGTGGTTAAAATGTTCCTAGTTACATTTGCTACATTTTTTTCTGTCTTTCGCCCTGTTGAATTTAAGTGTTTCACAAAGTTTAGTAGAAATAGACAAAGTGAATTAGCCATGTTAATATGCCTTTCAACCATATAGCTTTGGGTACCCGGTATATGTATGTCAGTGGCACTCGATTGTATTTTTCCTAATAGTAATATTAGAAGGATCAGGATATGCTTTATGATTTTGAAAAGTAATCACATATGTGTGATTGGTCAACTATATAATAAGGGTGTGCAAGTTTCCATATATTGTTGCATTTTCTTAGTCTTATTACTGTTTTTTGTCCGCTTTTCCCCTCCTTTGGTCCCAATGTTGGTCAACTATAATAAGGGAATGAAAGTTTACATATATTAGTTGCATTTTTAGAAGAAAATTGATTATACATTTGGTTTTAATTGGTTTTATTACTGTTTTTTGTTCGCTTTTCCCCTCTTTTGATCCCACTGTTATGCACGGAACATGTGCCTGCAAAGCTGAACATGGATGACTCTTCAAATTCCTCATCGAAACTTGTCTCTCTCGCTCTCGCGCTCTCACGCTCTGCCGAGATCTGCCTCTCTCTCGCTTTTGTTCTCTGCCCACCCGCAAACTTGCGGTTAATAAAAAAAGAACGATGGGGGCGTCGTCTGCGGTCGCTACTCGCCTCTCTGGCTCCGGCGAACACATGATAAAAGGCCATCAAGTTGCGCTGCCACTGCCGGCGTCGCTGCCTTCGTGGGGCCCGCCGCCGTCGACGTCGCTTCAGTTGAAAGCGTCGCTTTGTGGAGCTAGCTAGCGTTTTTATTTATATATTTTTATATTTATTATTTGTAATTTGCAATTCGGAAATCGTAATTCGTAATCCGCGGTTTTTACCCTTCGCCCAAAGTGCTTGCCTCTCTCTCCCTCTCTCTCTCTCTTCTGACTTTGCCGCTCTCTTTATTGCTCTCTATTTCTGCATATTGCTCTGCTTCTTCCACCGCTTGCGGCGTGGCTGTTCTACTTCTTCTTGATCGTCTCTTCCATTTGTTGACGTCGCGTTGTTTTTGTGCCTTTTTTTTTTAATATTAACAGTTTTTTTTTATCGTTCCGTTTTTTTGTAGTTGTTTTAAATATGTGATATAATTCCTTAAGTATTTATTTATAAAACAAGCGGCGAGATTGCTGCACGAAAAGGCGCCACAGCAACACCGCAACAAACGCACGCAAAGCAACAGCAACAAAAGCGCTGAGGATAAGCAACAACAAGCAAACCGCAAAAACCACCACAAAAAATATAGCATCAACAATCGAAGGCGAAAGGAGCAACAAAAAAGAAATCAAACAAGAAGACGGAGCAGAGAAGCAAGAAACTTAAAGCGCAAAGCAAAAATGGAATAATAATAAAAGCACAAGCAATAACAAACCAAAGCAAAAGTAATTGGCAAAAAATACAAGTAATTCAGCAACTATAAATACTAAAACAATAAATAAAATATTAAACAATAAAGACTCAGAGACAAAATATGAACTTTTACAATACTTACATTAATAAAAGTTTAAATAAAAATATATAAACACCAAAAATATGAAAAAATATAAATAGTCTTCAAAGTGATTTTAACATTATAAACTACCATAAAATGGAAGCTTAAAAATTATTATTATATCGAGTTCATGGGCAATATAAAAATACGAATATTTTGGCGCAGTATCACTTCCAGAACTAAAAGAACACTTGAAAGACATGCATGCAAGAATATCATCAAAGAATGAAATGAAGAAATAAAAGCTTTGAAACAAAAGCAACCAAATAAAGGATACCCGATAAAAGACAGGAAAGGAAACAAAGACATCAGCGAGAAGATCCTTTATTAAATTATATAAAACCCTCAGTGAATCGCCAACAAACAACAAAACAAGGAACACGATCGTCAATGAAGGGAAATAATAAAAATCATAATCAAGGATAATGACTGGATAAACATCACTTAAATTTAAATAAAAGTAATAGGAATATGTAGAAATTAAAGACAAAAAAATACAGCATCCTCTTGGAAGTAACTGCCCGAGAACTGGCTAAAGGATTTTGAAGGAAACTAGAGGATCTCTTCGGAAAAAATCAAAGATATCAACTCAGAAGCTCGATAGGAATTACAGGACCTACTATAAGCAGGATCAATAAAAGCCTCAAGATCGGCGATATAATAGTCCTGCACACCCCGTATCCCTACTGCTGTCCCGCATCCTTGCATCCCCCGGAAATGGTGTACTCGACAAACATCCTGCTGGCCATCGTCACGATCCTGACGGCGGTGTTCATATGGTCGCGCCGCACCTACGTCTACTGGCAGCGTCGCCGCGTGAAATTCGTCCAGCCGACGCACTTGCTCGGCAACCTGAGCCGCGTCCTTCGCCTGGAGGAGTCCTTCGCCCTGCAGCTGCGCCGCTTCTACTTTGACGAGCGCTTCCGCAACGAGCCCGTGGTCGGGATCTACCTGTTCCACCAGCCGGCCCTGCTCATCCGGGACCTGGAGCTGGTCCGCACCGTTCTCATCGAGGACTTTGTGAGCTTCTCGAACAGGTTCGCCAAGTGCGACGGACGGAGCGACAAGATGGGCGCCCTCTCCCTCTTCCTGGCCAAGCAGCCGGAGTGGCGCGAGATCCGCACCCGGCTGGCACCGGCCTTCACCGGCGCCAAGCTCAAACAGATGTTCTCGCTGATGGAGGAGGTGAGTCATGGCTCTTGTTAAGTTTGCAACGACCTCAGATTCGGTGCGGTTTACGCTTAACCGAAATGAGTACACTGCAGGAAACGGGGAGTACATAGCCCCGAAATGATAATGGGTTCTTTTTGAAAGAAGTTGCTAAATGTATTTTACTAAATTTAATTTTACATAAAGATGGGAAAACTACATTATAATTTATTTATTAGTATGGAATTTTAACTTTAAACCTACATTTGATATTTAAATGTTTTCGATTATATAGATATGTTGATAATTCTTGATATTTTTTAAATTTTTTCTTTTAAATTTAAAATAAAATATAAACCACATTTTTTCCTTTGCAATATGTAGTAATGGTTTAGGTCTTGACTGCAACCCAAAACTGTACCTTACACTTCAAAAAATAATAATAATAATAATAATTAAGTTCATTATACTTATTACTATTTGTGAGCTCTATCAGAATACCAGGAGGGACTTTAATTTATTACTATCTGAACCTACATTATGCAGTCTCCAAGAAGTTGCAAAGATTTAGGTATTCTTGAAATTTTAATGGTCGGGGACTAGTCTAATAAAAGCTAACTTTAACTGCGCGTGTTTCTGTTGTAGCTTATCAAGTTTCTATGGTTAGCAATTTCTTGTCTTTCTTTCAAGTTTTCTCTTATCAAAGGTCAAGACTATCGTGCCATTCTATGCCGTCGTGCAACAGGTGTATTTATGTACGATAGCTTCGTTGGCAGTGTACCACAATGTTTTATGCAAATCGAAACTATATAGTATAAGGCAAGAAACCAGAACTAAAGTAGAATTGGGAAATGACTAATCATTCTGATAATGCAAATTTGGCGTCCAACAAAATGTTTGCCAAGGCAGAACAAACTAGAAAACCTGTTTTAACAGAGATATAAACTAGATCAGCTAGGAATATATACTTCTTTCTTTATGTATCTAGATTGGCTGCGACTTGGAGTGGTATCTGAAGCGACTGACTCGCGATCTTCGACGCGGAGACGCCGAACGCGGGGCGATCGTGAGCATTAAGGATGTCTGTGATCTATATAATACGGATATGATCGCCAGCATCGCCTTCGGCCTGAGATCGTATAGCTTACGGAATACGCAGTCGGAGATAGGCTCACATTGTCAGGATCTATTTCGGCCGAACATGAGGCGGATAATTGATTTGTTTGTGATTTTTTACCTGCCCAAATTGGTGCCTCTGCTGAGGCCCAAACTGTTTACGGAACCGCACGCGGAATTCCTGCGCCGAGTGATCCAGCTGGTGATCGAGGAGCGGGAGCGCGGCGGTGATCTGCGCAACGATCTCATCGAGATGCTGCTGACCCTGAAAAAGGAGGCGGATCTGCAGCAGGACAAGTCGCACTTCACGCACCACCGCGACTTTCTGGCCGCCCAGGCGGCGTCCTTTGAGTTAGCCGGCATCGAGACCTGCTCATCCAGCATGTCCTTTGCCCTCTACGAGCTGGCCAAGCAGCCGCTGATGCAGTCCCGTCTGCGTCGCGAGATTCGCGAAGCCTTCGGGGAGAACTCCAACGGCAAGCTGTCCTATGAGGTGATCGCCCGGATGCAGTTCCTGGACATGGTCGTGGAGGAGACGCTGCGCAAGTATCCCATTGTGCCGCTCCTCGAACGGGAGTGCACGCCGATCAACAAGAAGCGCTTCTATTCGCTGAGGCCCCACGCCGAGTGCTATGCCCGCCGGGGAATGCCGGTTTTCATATCCAATCTGGCCATTCATCACGATCCCAAGGTGAGTCGGGCATATTCTGTCTATATATTTGAGGTATTTATCTTAAATTCAAACATTTTTCTCTTGCAGTACTGGCCGGATCCGGAGCGCTTCGACCCGGAACGCTTCACTGCCGCGAACAAGGCACTGCATGCGCCCATGTCGTATCTGCCCTTTGGGGCGGGTCCCCACAACTGCATCGGGATGCAGATAGGCCTGCTCCAGATCAAGCTGGGCCTCATATACTTCCTGCACCAGCATCGTGTGGAGATCTGCGATCGCACCGTGGAGCGCATCCGCTTTGACACCAAGTTCGCGCTGCTGGCCAGCGAGCAACGCATTTACCTCAAGGTCGACTGTTTATAGCCATCCATCACCCGCCATCCGATATTCGATAATCGACATTCGGTGTCAGCAGCATTGTATTAATAAGCGGGAGCAGAGCCCCCATTGTCATCGACTTGTAAATACTTTGGCCTGCCTCAAATAAACTTTGCTACGTTCTTTTTTTTTCTAAATGCCAGTGAGTGAGTTTCTTATGGTTGTTTGGGGAGGAGCCTGGAATATATCAATGGCCTATATTTAATCCAAAACGGTGTATAAAAATGCCTACTTAGATTACGGTTCGGATATATTTACCTTTTCTCCAGCGGGATCAGTGCCCTCGCCACTTCGTCATCGTCATCGTTATTCTTTTTATTTTGTTCTTATGCCACCTCAGCGAATTTTTATTTAATATTTATTGACAGAAGGTCGAGGGCGGCGGGAGGGAGCTCAGCTGATAACTTATCAGACGGCTCTGAGGCCTTTGCCCGGTGGCCTGATCATTTCGATTCGGATTCGCTTGTATTTCGGGTTCCGACTCGGATCCGATGGCGAGCTACGTCACCGACCTCGCCCACCGGAGAGCTTCGTAAACAAAGTTCAGGTTTCTGGCCGTCTAGAGTTGTGCGTGGTTTAGGGTGGACCCTAGAAGCACAGTCACTGATAAAAAAAGCTCTATTATTAGCAAGTTCTAGCTATTTTTATTATTTTAATATATGA